>KB908951.1:27869-43363 GCA_000383075.1 Nosema bombycis CQ1 | reverse complement strand
AGAGGTTTTTATTCAAAATTACTCAAGATTATCAAAAGACCTTAATTCTTTAATTAAAACCAATCTTAACATTATTTCAAGTACATTACGATCTAATTCTATTAATAAAATTAAAGATTGGCCTAGGAAAGTTGTATCGTTAAGAGTTTGTGATTGGCTTAATCAAATAAAACAACAAATTGATGAACAAGTATCAAGTAAGTTATTTAAAGATCATAATTTTGTGGATAATTATAAATTTAAAGCTGGAGACCCACCTTTTGTCGTTTCTTTACTTCCTTTCTCAGATTGTTCTCATAAAAGTAAAAGATTAAATTTAAAGGAAATTGATAATGAATCACTAACTAACCTTTTAAAAACTGAATTTATTTATTTAAAAATATTAGAGAAGTGTGCTATTAATAACGGGGATTCTTTTATTGATAAAAGCTTACTTTATACCATAAAGTCTGTCAATACTTCCGATTACTTTTTTACTACAAAACTTGATTTAAAAACCGGAATCATCGAATTTTATGGTAAAGAAGACAAAATGCAAATCATAGAACCAAATCTTAAATTAGACACCTTTACGAATATAAATTCTTATTTTAAAGAACCACTTACTCTTAAAATAGGAATTACTTCTCTAAAATTATTTTTATTTAAATCTAAAATTGAAATCGGACTTTCATTTTTCAAAAAAATAATTGGAATGTGTTTATGCGATTTAGAAAAAAAAATGTACTCGCATGAAATTGAACAAAATTTTGTGAAATTCATAAGAAAAGAGGAGATTTTAAATGAGAAATTCAAAGAAATCCTTTATAAAGAAATAGAAAACTTTTTAAATTATTTATTTGGACTCAATTGTGAAGATTTTAAGAAATTTTTAATTATGAATTTAATTTTCAATTGTTTTCCTTTGTGTTTATGCGAATTTGATACGAAAAAAATTGAAAAATCAAAATATTTTTATTTGGTGAAGTGGATGGTTTTGTAGAAAAAAATAAAGGGGTTTAAGTTGTTTATTAGTTGTTTAATGTTTTTTAATGTCCCCTTTCTTAGGTACGCTCATAAAAGCCCTTGTTATCTTTATGTGCCTTTTTAACCACCCTTTACATGGCCCTTCTTCCTTGCCTTTTTAGGCCTTTGCCTATACTTCCTTACCCCTATATTCCTACCCCCCACCTTTACTTTCCTACCACCCTACCTTTACTCCCCTCCTCTTTCCCCTTATAACCCCCCCTTACTTCGCTTCTTTACTTACACCCCCCAAAATGGATCTTTTCTTAAAAGACATCTCTTCCCTTTCAAAACTCAAAGAAGATGAAATAACTTGGTCTAAGACGGATTCTTTATTACTAAAAATATCAGATTCTCTTAATAACTCAGAAGACATTCACAAAATTTTTATTCCCCTAAAAGATTTACTTCTAAAATCCATTTTAAGTGATAGATCCAAACTTTCTGGTACAGCCCTAGGCCTTCTCAATAAAATCACGGAAATTTCAAAGGGGGACATCCCGTGCATAAACGAAGTACTCGCCGTTTTATTTAAAATTTGTGGGAGGAGTAATAGAGTAGTAAGTAAAAGGGGACAAGATGGAGTAGTTAAGTTATGTAAATTTATAGAATTAAGTCCTTATTTTAAGGTAATTAATGAATTCGTATCTTCTACTAATAAAAATGTAAGATTAAGTGTTTTCCTTGGACTTGAATCTTCTTTTTTAACCCGTGAAAGTCCAAAATCATTTGAAAAGATTTTACAAAAAGGTAAAGAAGATCCTTTTTTAGAAGCCCGGGTTGTAGTAAAAAGGATTTTAAATAAAGTAGATATTAATAAAGACAATGATAAAGATGTTAAAAGGGAATGTAAACCTAATAAGATCCCTATTCTTCCCATTTCTTTTAAACCAACCCTCTCCCTTTCAACATCTGAATATCCTCTTAAAAAAATCTTTAAAACCAATAAAATTGAAAAAATTAATAATTTAGAAGAGAAAGTAAAGACTATTGTGAATCCTAAACCTTCTAAACTTAAAGTACAAAAGACAATAGAACTTAATAAAGAACCTTACAAAACCAGGGACTTACTACAAGGCATTCCTAAAAAAGAAAAGGAGATACACGATGATTTAACACCAAAAAAATTGGATCGATTTCTTTCAAAATATCGAAATGTTTACGGGAACGTATTAGAAGAAGTTGAAGATGAAAAAGTTGAAGCCGAAAAATGTGATGATAAAAAATGTGAAGATGTAATTAAAGAATATTCAGAAGATAAACATTTGGAAGATAGAAACTTGGAAGATAGAAATTTTGAATCAAATTTAGAAGGTTTAGTAGAATCTTATGAGACAGAACAAGTTTCAATGGAAAAAATTGAAAAAGAAATCGAGAATTTATCAATAATAGAAGAAGAAAGTTGTGAAGTTGAGAAGGATAATGAAGTAGAGAAGGATGATGGTGATCAAGGGAATAGTACAGTACATGACTCAAAACAATTTGATTTTACGATTATGAACTCTGAACCTTCTGAGAAAGATGAAGATAAAAAAAATGAAGGTGTTTATGCGGACAAGGAAGGTGTTTATGCGAACAAGGAATGTGTTTATGCAGAAAATAAAGGTGTTCATGCAGAGTACAAGGGTGTTTATACGAAAAAGGAAGGTGTTAATGCAGAAGACGACAATGTCCATAAAGATAGTGTTAATGTCCATAAAGATGGTATTTATGAAGAGGACATTAATATGCATAAAGATAGTGTCCATATTGAGGAAGAGAAAGTTTTAGTAAGTTCTAGTAGTCCTATTAAATCTCATAATGATATTCCTTTTAAAGCCAATCCTTCACCTGCCAATTTTTCTTCTTTAACTTCTAATAGATTCTCTCCTCTTCTCTTTGCGGATAAAGACGAGTGCATAATTTACGATATAAATGAAGGAGATACGAGATTCAAAACTCCAAAGAATATTCTTAGTAAAGATAAGACATTTACATCCCCTTTAGATGTACCAGTAGTAAAGAATTCCCTTAGTTCTTCCTTTTTGTATTCCAAAGAAGATGAAGTGAATGAAGATTTTACACAAATCGACTCTTTTATTTATGTCGATAAGAAGACATTTACACGTACTGAGAAATAAATTTAATAAAATTGATTTTTATGTGCATATAAATACAAATGGTGTTTATGCGGGGAGGGTGATGGTCGTAGTTCTCTATATTTCCCCTATTTTCTAAACCCTTCTCTAGGCCAGTGATGGCAAACTGTGGTACAGTGTACCACTACTGGTACACTTGCCGATTTTGACTGGTACACTTTCTATTTTTCAATTTTGTTTTTTTAAAAAAAAATCGGTCAACCAAAATCTAATAAAAGAACAAACTTATAGATGATATTAGTGATTCGTGTGGTGTTTTTACGAACACAAATATGAAATAAATATAATGGATTAATTGAAAACTGTCCCAGCAACCAATTTTTTAATTGCAAAATTTAAGTTTACCATTCTATTTTTTTCCTGTGTAAAAGCATATAATTGTAAACGGCGACAGTCATATGGTGTCAAATATGGACCAGTCGCAGCCACTTATCTGAAACATAATCCAAAACAGATGTGAGTAACCCGCGGCTCGGTGTGATATTTGGTGGCCCACAAAGCAAATAATTTTACTTCATCATTATTTTTTCAACATTGTAACGGCTTTAGGGATTAAAACCAATCAATCACTTTAATTTTGTGTACAAATAACGAGTTTGTATCATTTTATAATATTTTAACTTATATTCACTTTATAAAGGAATCATAAATTGTAAAATTCAAAATAATTTTCTTATCGTGCGGGGCCCTCGTAACAAAAATTAGATGAATGCGGCCTCTTAATCAAAAAGGTTGCTCATCCCTGATCTAAAACAGTGTTTCAGATCCCCTTTAAAGTATACAGGGTTTCTCACTCTATTTTGACTTTGTCGCTTTTGATTTTGACTTTGTCGCTTTCGATTTTGACTTTGTCGCTTTTGATTTTGACACATTTACAAAATGAGAAAAAATAAACTCTAAGTAACTGAGATTTGTATATAAAACATGTAAAACAACTTTTAACTTTAACAAACATTAAAAAACTAAAAAACGACCTCTTATAAATATTTTTTAATAAATCTTCAATTAACTGACGGTTTAAACATCTAGGAATATATGCTGCCAAGTTCCTAAAATAGCCTTGGCAACCAGTAACTGTTTAAAATTAAGGCAAAGCTTGTTATAAAATTTATTACATCTTCTTCTTTACATAATTAGATCTTTTAACCATGTATTCAATTTTAAAAACATGTTCTTAATGAATCAAGGAACGGTAAATATGGTGTTAAACCTGTGAAACACTTGTAATTCTAGAACCATCCATATTACTAGCTATAATTCTTTCTCTGTCTTCGTTTGAGGTAGATTTATTTTTTGTCATTTTTTCTCATTTTTTAAAAGTGTCAAAATCAAAAGCGACAAAGTCAAAATCGAAAGCGACAAAGTCAAAATCAAAAGCTACAAAGTCAAAATAGAGTGGGAAACCCTGTAAAAAGAAGCGTGCCATGGCTACAGATGGCACGCATGCGTAATAAAAGATTATATTGCAGTTCTAATTTGTCCGACGTCAACATATAATTGTTTTTTTTTTCAAATAAAAAACGTCATAAAAAACTTTTGTAATAGATGGTTAAACAGAGTCTTGTTCAAAAATACAATAATACTTAAAATTACTTAATTAAATTAAAAGGATTGATCGCTTTCATCTGCTTTAGAAAAAATTGTTCAGGTGGTACACTTCAATAAAAAGTTTTCTCAAATTTTCAAAAATTGGTACACTACCCTTGTGAACGCTGCCATCACTGCTCTAGGCTCACCCCTTTCTACGCCCTCTTACCCTTACTACGCCCTCTAACTTTACCCGGTCCCCAATCCATACACACCCTAATACCCCCCTTCCTATACACCCCCTTTTCCCTTACCCTACCCCTTCATTTTTCTTATGACCACAAGTTTCTCAAATTTCTTTTCTGGTTCAATTTTACAAATTTTAAATCGTCTCGGGTTCACCAAAATGACCCAAATCCAACAAAGATCTATTCCAGTCCTCCTCTCTAAAAAGGATTTAGTAGTCAAATCCCACACTGGTTCTGGTAAAACTTTATGTTTTGTTTTACCAATTCTAAAAGAAATCAATATCAAGAAGAGATTAACAGCTTTGATTATCACACCAACAAGAGAGTTGGCTTTACAAATCCATGAAATCTTTATCCAATTCCAAACCAAGTCCTGTGTTTGTATAGGAGGAGTCCAAAGTGATTTAGATTTAAATTGTAATGTAATAGTAGGAACACCCGGGAGATTGTTTGAGGAAATAAAGAGTAATCCATCTTTATTTAAATCTTTAAGTTATTTAGTTTTAGATGAATCAGATGAATTAATAAGTTTAGGATTTAGTGAAAAGGTTTTAGATATTATTTCTTTACTTCCTAAAAAGAGATGCACTTCTTTGTTTAGTGCCACGATTTCAGAAAAAATAGAAAAATTATGTAAAAGTTTATTAAAAAATCCTATAATAATAAAAGAGGGTGATTATGATAATAATGATATTAGGGATGACAATGGGGATAAGGTATTAGATAATACTAACACCCCCTTGCCTTCTACTACCCCCATCACTTCCACTCCTTTACCTACTAATCTCATTTTATCTTTTTTATTAATCAAACCAGAAGACAAACTCTTTTTAACTTTAAAATTAATAGAAGGAAAGAAGAGTATCGTATTTTTTAGTACGTGTAACCAAGTAGATTTCTTTTATAAAATTATTAAAAGAGATAATGTCTATAAAATCCATGGTAAAATGAAACAAGAAGAGAGATCTACTGTTTATAAAGAATTTAATAAAGGAGTATTACTTTGTACGGATGTAGCAGCAAGAGGAATAGATTTTAAAGAAATAGATTTAATAATTCATTTTGATATTCCTAAAGATTATAAATCAATAATTCATAGGAGTGGACGGACAGCAAGGAATGGGAAAGGGGGAGAAGCAATTTTGTACGTGATGCCAAGTGAAAAAACGTATTTAGATTATTTAAAAATAAAGGAAGTGGAGATAAAAGAAAAGTTGATAGGGGAAGTGGATAAAGGGGAGGATGATCCTGTGATGATTAGAGGAAAGGATGCGGTTAAAGGACAGGGCCTTGTGTCTGAAGTAAATAATAATGATAATCAATCTTTACTTAACCCTTTGGATGACTTTACTTTGGATTTATCTGTAAAAGCTTTCGTGGCTTATATTCGATCTTATAAAGAACATAATTTAAATTATATTTTGGATTTTAATAATTTGGATTTTGATTCTTTGGCTGAACTGTTTATGCTTAAGAAGATCCCGGGGATGTTCGAATTGAAAAATGTTGAATTTAAGAAATTTCCTAAACCCTTAAAAAATAATGAAAATAAAGAAATGAATGTTAAAGTGAATAAAAAAGATAAAATTAAGATTAAAAAGATTAAGAAGGATGTTACGAAGAAAGATATTAAAATCCCTGTTAGACGAGTACAAAAACATCAACAAAAAAGAATTAAAAGTAAAAAAGACCGTAAAAGAAAGAAATAAATGCATAAAAATAAATAAACTTTAAATTTCAATTTAAATTTGCATAAACCTTAATTTAATTTTAATCATGGAATCTTATTTAATAAAACCTTATCCTAATTAACCTTTACTTAATCCCCCTTACATACCCCTCCCCTTTAAACAACCCACTCCTTTTCAATTATTGTCACATTTTTCATAAAAACTTTTTTATTTCCTTGTGATAAATATTCAAAAACTACAAATTCATCTTGTGGGTCTATTGATGAATTAGAAGGATACACATTCATATTTTGATAAAAATAACAATCCGTATTAGGAATAGCCAAATTATTAGAATAAACTTTATAAAAAAGGCGTCTTAATTCAATTTTTTCTTCATTTTCTAAATTTGAAATTTGGCTTTTATGGGCTTCTTTAAGTTTATTTCCTTTAAAAAACTTTTTTAACAAGTAATTATTCATTTTAAGAGCTTCTGAATTGAAATTTACATTATTTTTATCAATAAACATCTTAATCATAACAATTAAATCACTTTTCTCTGATTTAAATATTTTTCTGTATCTTTTGATTTTTTAAGTTCAAAATTTACTGAAAGACAACTGACCACTAAAATTAAACGAGGAAGTAAATGAGTTGTATTCGGGATACAAAGTAAATGGGAATGTTTGGGATGAATAGGAAGTTTAGAAATGACCTTACCTGCATCTGTTAAAATGTAATTAGATGAGTTATCATTTTTTATAATTCCTAGTCTCTTTAAACTTGATAAAGCTATCTCAATATTTAAATTTGGTGGTTTTGTAATAAAAGGAAATTTATAAACATCCGGGATTCCTAAAGCTATCAAATCTAAAACCAGGGAATCTAATGGTTCGTATTGAATCCTAGGGATATCCTGATCTAGAAATGAATTGTAAGTCTCTCCTGAATAAAGTCTATAACACGTACCTTTTGTGGTTCTTCCAGCTCTACCTGCTCTTTGTAAAGCACTGGATTTAGAAATGTATTCTATTGAATATTTGATAATTCCTTGAGGAGATACGTATTTATTCTTTACTAAACCAGTATCTATTACGTATTTAATATCTGGAATTGTAATACTTGTCTCTGCTATGTTTGTACTTAAAATAATTTTAATTTTATCATAATCTTTAAAAACGAGAGATTGTTCATGTTTAGATAAAGAAGAATGTAAAGGGAGAATTACTAAGACAGAAGTAGGCCTGTCTTCTTCTAAATGAATTTTAAGTCTATAAATATCGGATTTAGAAGGAAGAAAGACCAGTATAGCCTTGGATAACTTACCTTCTTTTTTTATTATGCGTTTTATTGTGTTTAATGCGCATAAAACGTAATCACTTGGCGTTTTCTCTTCGTAAAAAATAGAAAGTTTATGAGGAGCAGAAGGGACTTCAAAGGATTTTAGCGATTTAAAGAGTTTAAATAAATCAAAAGAAATATCGGAAGCCGTCATAAGAATGACTTTTAAAGGTGAAAGTGGTTGTTTGTTAATTATATTAAGGTTGTCATTATCATCAATATTGCTTTCTTTATTCTGTAATCCATTACCTTCCTTATTTTTAAATTTCTTATTTTTAAATCCATTCCTTATTTTTACAATTTTACTTAATAAAGATATTAAATATCCAAATTACAACTCCTCTCATGTACTTCATCTAAAATTATAACCGAATACTTTAAAAGTAAAAAATCTTCTTGTATTTCTTTAATTAAAATCCCATCAGTCATAGCCACCATTTTATGATATTTTTTAAAATTATTATCGTATCTAATTTGATAACCACAAAGATCTTGGTTTAATTCTTCATTAATTCTAGAAGACACACTGATAGTAGAAATCCTTCTTGGTTGTGTAATGGCTATTAAACCTCCTTGATTTAGATTAGATTCATAAATAAATTGTGGGATTTGTGTAGTTTTACCACAACCAGTTGGACCTTTAATAAGGACTATGGGATTATTACGAATTAAAGAAGTGATTTCTTCTTGTTCGAAAAAGATAGGAAGTTGTTGTCTTTGGTTTTGAATTAAAATAGGTCTATCTACTGTGATTAGGTTGTATGTTGAGGATTGGTTTTTAGTAACAATTAAATAATCTTTTGTATTACTGTGTTCAGGATCTTCTAAAATAACTTCATTATTAGACAAAATTAATGTATTATTAAAATCTGTATCTTCATTACAACTCTTGTCATCATCTTCTTCACTATTGTGGTTATCATATTCTTCAACTTTATAATCTTCACATTCTTCATGACTACTTTTATCTTCACTATTATGGTCTTTACATTCTCCATCATTATAATCACTCTCGTTTCTATCTCCACTTTTATCACCGGAACAACTTTCATTTTTTTTAGATTCGAGATAAATTAAGTCATCCAAACTTTTCTCATAAACTTCTCTCTTCTTAACTCTTTTTTCATTAAAATTATCTTTTTTTGCTCTATTCATATTTTCTTTATCTATTTGTGCTATTTGAGCCATTAATTCATCTCTTTTTAACTGTTTTTTCTTTTTCTCTATGTATTTTTGTAAAAGTTTTTCTTTCTTTTTGGACATTAATAAAATGGGCTGAGTTAATTAATTTTTAACTGTTTGACATTATTAATAGTAAACAATCACCTTAGTGTAATGCATATTATTGTTATTAAGATATGAAAAGAGATCATATTTAATTTTTAATTTTTTATTAATATCAAAAAATTTTTAATTTTAACGTTCAGCCATCGTGCCAACAATTACTATCACGTTCTCAGAAGGTGTAGATCTTTCACGAACTCTTTGATATAAAACAATACAAATGGCTTGAATGCAAATTAAAGAGAGAAAGAATAAAATAAAAAGACAAGCGTAAAGACAATGAATCATCTGAGGCAAATGAGGGGAACTGTAAATAAATATTAATCAAATTGATATCTAAACTAATTCAGCTATATTGACTCACTGCTCAAGAGTTCTATCATAATATACAAAAATAATATATGGAAGTCTAGATGAATTACGACAGTATATTACGTAAAGAATTATGCCAATGGAGGTAAGGCAGAATAAAGAAAGAATGAAAATTATGGTTAGCAGTAAATAGGCAAGTAACATCTAAGAAAATAGGGGAATTTGTAATTTTTTAGGAAAGCAAACCCTTTTTGTGATAATTAAAACATTTTAAACACAAAAAAAAAAATAATTATCTTAATAAGTTTATTGATTAACAAAGAATTTTAATGATTTTCGAAGATAAAAAGTATTTGAAATAAGTTCGGCTTGCTATTGAATTGTATATTCATGAATAGACCAGATTCACAAAATTTGCAATAGATAATGTAAACTTTTATTTGAACATTGGTTGCTAATCATAATCGATGACCGTTATGATGAAAAACAGCTTTTGATCAAATTGTTAAATCATAAACATTGACAAATGTAATCGTTTAAAATTATGTCTTTAGGAAAATGTAGGTGTGTACACCCAGGCCTCGATTTGCGTCGGGTTACGTTCCTCAAAACCACGACGCAAAGCAAAACGACGCAAATTAAATCTCTTTTTGCGTTCAAAACACGGACAAAGTCAGAGATACGTTCCATTTTTTTTTGAGAAAGGTAGTCTTTAAAAAATTACCCTTATAAAATGAGGGAAAATAGAGAATGTAGTATATATATCTACGTTTTGAACGTACAATTTTGTCATTTATAAACAACAAATCGTACTATAATTCAAAAAACAAGATTCATGATTAACACGTTAAACGCCGCAGGTTTTCGACTAAAATTGACCTACACGCCGTCGCAGGTTTTAGTTCTGTTAAGCAAACCGTATTTAAATATGCTTTTAAAGAGGTCTATAACTTCATGGTAAGAGGTTTAGAACTTTTTTTTATTGAAAATTTAAAGTGTAACGCACGACAATAAAAGTGTTAAAAAAAGCGTTAACACTATAAAATAAGCAAACGACATTTTTTTTTGCTGGGAATCACCGGTGACCCCCGCGGCGTGAATGGAAAGTTTACTGGGGGTCACCGGTGACCCCCACGACGTTTAACGTGTTAATGTTCACACGTTAAAAACGCAAAGAATGCCTTAAAATATGCTTAAAAGCATCTATATCAAAAAGACATGGGAAATGTAATTTGTTAGAAACTTTTTTTATTCATTTTAACAAAATATAATCAATCAAATAAAAAAATGCAGTAAATCGGTTATTATAAACACTTTCTTAAAAAAATCTTTTATGGTTAACATGATAGGTAAAATATACCAAAAATTTATTTTTTAAAGAAAATGAGACATATTAAAAAATTAAAAGCCTTAAATTTCAAAAAAAAAACGCCACAATTAAATTTTTTTATACAAAATCTTGAAATAAGGCGACGCAAATCAAATTTTTAACGACGCAGATCGAGGTTTGGTCATAAATTATGTCACGACGCAAATCAAAACGACGCAAACCAAAACGACGCAAATCGAGGTCTGGGTGTATCTTTAATTACTCAAATGTTTTAATCTCAAACGAGACATCTGCTCAAAAAAAATATTTTAAAGCAGGGGTGAGCAACCTTTTTTGGTCGGCAGGCCGCAGTTTAAAAAAAGGAAGACATTGTAGGTTAAAAAGTATGTCTAGAAGATATAAACAATGCTTAAAACGTGTTATTTATTTGTATTTAAGTGTTCTACAGCTGATTTAACTATTTAAATTTATTTTAGTACTTGTTTCTCTGTATTTAAGGAAAAAAATAAATTGAATTTTACATGCCTCGAGGGCCGCATGCGGCCCGCGGGTTGCTCACCCCTGCTCTAAAGAAACTCTGTATTTGTAAAAAAATGCATTAGCAAGATTAAAAGGTGCAACGTAAATTTTTAATTTTTCATTGCCTTTTTTTTCAGGTGTTCATTCACGAAGTTACCTTTTCTAGTATACTTAAAACAGCTCTATAGCGCAATTTGAACAACTTCTTTTGGTTAAAGGGATGCAATTCTAACAAAAGGCTGTTTTGTAAAAAAATGTATGCAAAGTTTGTACAAATTTTGCTTAAAACGTAACCATGGTATGTAGTTAAAAGTTTTGGCGTACAAAAACCGTTCGTTATTGTCGTAGATGACCATCTACATTTCTGTTGTTACATGTTTCACTTACAAACACATCTCAAACATGTTACGTAATCATCTATATAAAGGAACATTTCTCTTAATAAATGCAATTAAATAACAGTGTAAATAATCTTCCTTCGAATAACTCAGCTTATACACGAAAGTTATACTTTAGGTCGGTACCAATGCTCTATGAGGCACACTTATAGTTAAGAGCCCACTTTTTTTTTGTTAAAACGCACTATTGATCCTCTGAACTCTGACATCACTGTCATAACATATGACAACTGGCGTCTGGACATATCTATCACATTATTTTTTTTCCTGTGTTCACCTTTTTTAAAAAAAAAATTTGCGTAATTTTTAATTTATAAGAAAAAAATTGCAGTACTTGATGCCTGTCAAGTTTTTTTTAAAAAACGAGATGTATGTTGTAAAACTTGTTAGTTTTATTTTTCATTTTTTTTTGACAGACTTTTATTCTTTTTTATTAAAAACTTGACATTTATTGCCCAGAAATGATGTTTAAAGTATTTTCGATTTTAATGTTTTTGACTTTGGTAATTTCAGGACAGCTAGAAGATCAAACGAAAGAGTTTAATTTTATCAGTGGTGTGATATCAGCCTTAGATAACGATGAAATTATGCATCATTGGCATAGAAATGGTACTCTAAAATATGAAAACGCCGTTGATATCTTGAAAGACATAGTATCTGAAGTAAAAGACATTATTTCTGTTATTGAAAACCCAGATTACGAAGATTTAAAAAAATTTATTGTTGATACTGAAATTTCATTTTGGGAAACATTTCCATTTTCCTATTTCAAGACGTGTATCATTACTAAATCTATTGGTAACATAATAAAACTGAAAGACATATATGAGAAACAAGGTTTCGAAAGCTGCCAATTTAAAGTAAATGAAACATACTCTTTTAAAGATCTGGACGAAATAGACTTTGATTTTGAAGCAGCTTCTCAAGTAAGTGGTGTAAATGAATTATTTACAAAAATTGTGCTTATCGAATACGAGTATATTTATTTAGATATTATGCAGGAAATTTGTTGTATTATTAGACCATTTTTATATCGTTATAATTTTTATTTCTACGAAAATTTGTTCTCGAATACCAAACCATTGTTTAACGAAAATTACTGGAAGCTTGCTAGTTATTTTATTAAAACATCTAGGAATATAGTCAAAGACATTTTGGCTGTAGGCAGAACAGGTCGAAATTTTATTATGGCTTCCAATAAAGGTATAACGTTCAGTAGAAAATGTTTTTGGGATATGTCTGGCAATCATTTGGATGGGGAATATGAAACATTACTTCCCATAAAAAAAATTCAAGATTTTGAACACGACTTTTCTAAATATAATGGAATGATCGTAAATGTATTAAAAAAATATATAAATAGATGTTTTGTGTGCAATAAGCCCACAGCACCGTTGCTGGTATCTTTAATCCATTTTTATACAGTGAGAAGTAGTGTGGATACAGAATATGAAATCTTTCTTAATGATAAAGGACTTTATGAAATAAAATGGTCACATTCAAAATTACCTTGTGTAGAATCTATTAAGAACTATTACTGGAAAAAAGATGTTCCCGCTTCATTTTATCCATTGAAAAAAGTTAAAAATGTTGCTTTTCTAAAAGATTTCTTTGTTGGACATTCAATTATAAAAAATAATAATGAAAACGCAAAACCTATAAGACTGATGGTATTTAGCTGTGGTCACCAGTTAGGATTTAAATTGTTAGACAAGTTTTTTAATTATGATTACGGATACATATTTAGAAAGACTAAATGCCCCATATGCAGCCATGAAATAGAAATTATTGGATCGCATGATGTTACAGTCTACATTAAGAAGAAAAAAGGAAAATTTTTTATAAAACCTGTTTAAACAAAAACACTGCTAAAACGGCATTTAAATCCTTTAAAAACATTATGATACATATTCTAACAAAAACAAACCAATTAATTATCAATCGATAAATTTTAATCTGATCTTAGACTATTTTATATTTGCATTCAATTAAAATAAATCGAAATTATCAAAAAAAGTTTAATTAATGGTACAACCATCTGCAACAGCTCTTAAATTTTTCGGTTTCATCGTGCCTGGAGAAACAAATTTCGCAAAAACAGTTTTAGAAAGCTCTGATACACTCACTGATAGACCTCCAAGGCGTTTTAATTCTTTAGCAGCTGTTTGTTTCAACTCACTTTTCTTTGATTTTTTTCGAATCATATTCTTTGAGAGCAAACTCTAATGCTTTTATATTGTTTCCAAAAAGATCAATCATTAATTCAAGCGTTGATAATAGAGGTATGGCCATGGGACATAAAACAGCAGACGCTTTTTTTATTGTTGTCACAATCGATGTAGCTGATTTTGTATAATTTTTCGACTTCTTAATCAGTTGCCTCTCATTTTTAAAATGATCACAGTAAACTAATGTTGACAAAATTAGAAAAACTGAGATATTCATTTGAGATACCAAGACTTAAAACATTTAAATATCTGTTGATTTTTGATTAAATCAATTTTGCACAAAATTTCAAAATCTATAAATATGAATTTAATATAGAGGATTTGTAGATTTTTGAAATTAATCGTTCTAAACCACGTTTTATAATAAATATAAATTAAATTTATTTAATTAGAACATCAAAAAGTTAATCTTGTTTACATATACACGCTAATAATTTTTAACATAATTTAAAAATCTTAACAGTTTTTAAATCACAGATTGATTAAGCCACAATCTTGAAAATTTATCAAGATTAATGATTTGAAATATCAAAAATGAATGTCGAAGTTTTTTACAAAAAAACAATTTATATACACGATATTACATGCTTCTTTAGATATGAAGGTTAAATTTTATAATATCTTATTTTTTACAAAAAAAAAGAAAAACAATTGTTTAATTCAACCATCGCCATTTATTATTCGTTTAAATTCTTTTAAAAATTTTATTCCATCAATTACAAAATTATAAAATGAAACAGGGTTTGCTACTATTTTTAGACACTCTGCCAAACGTATTCATTATCTTATTTATCCATATTCTTCTTACCCTGGTTTTAGATTCAAAATTTATAAGCTTGATATTCTGGAACAAATCACGGAACATTTTTGATATCAGTTTTTCAAAAATGGGCAACTTTGAATAATTTTTTCATAAAAACAAATTCGTCTTTCGAATATCTCTTATCCTTCAAAGTCTTCACTTTTTTTGTTAAAATGTGTGATTATTGATTAAAAAGTCATTTAATATTGTCCATCCGTGTTTTAAATATTCAGTTCAGACTTAAAATAATTAAATGTCTATGAAATAAATATAAGGTTACCTTAATAATTGTGGCGTGCAACACACGCCCCTGTGCAAAACGCGCCCCCCTGTGCATTCCGCAATTATTCCCCCTTTTTTATCTTTTTTACTAATTTAAAAATCCCTCATTTTCAAGATTCGTACCTAGGGACCCAGGTTATGAACCTGTTAGCGTACAACTATACTAAGTGTAGCAAACAACTTAGTAAAGGACATTTATAAGTAAAAAAACTTTTTTTAACATTTAAAATATTGTAAAGGTAAATCTATTTATGCAAATACTTTATTAGAAGTTTAAAAAGCAGTTTAAAAATTTTTGCTATGGATTATGTCTACATAAACATTAAAATTTTTTTTTATTTTTTTTTAAAAAAAAATTTAACCCTTTAAATGACTTCTACGGTAAAAACAAAAGCAGAGTATGAAAATAT
>KB908950.1:20919-33408 GCA_000383075.1 Nosema bombycis CQ1 | reverse complement strand
GGAACGATAAAGCTATTGGGATTAAATTATACTAATGAAGATATTGATAAAGCCGTTGAATTTAAGCGAAATTCAAATATTAAATGAACAAAAAAAAGCAGAAGATAAAGAGAAAAGGATGGTTTATGGGGCTTTATATTGTTTTTGGTGGTGTGTTGTTGTGTGGTGATTGATAAAATGTTTAAAATAATATAAAAATTGTTAATAAAGTTTATATTCGTTAAGTCTTATCTTACCACTTAGGTTAATTCACTCATATACCTACCTTAACTTACCCGTATATCCCTCCTCTTTACCTACCCACATACCCTTTTACTATATAATACCCCCCCCCCTATTCTTATACACACCCAATGACTTGCTTACACAGCCTCAGAATTGGTCGTCTTTGCGCAGACTGCGGTAATTCAGTCCAAGACTCCACTAAATTATACAATGCTTTACATTCCACGGATGATTTGAAAATTACAGAAACTCTAGCTTTAGAAAAGGACACAATTAGAGTTACGAATCTAAGAAAAGAACGTAAATTGGTTTTAGTCTTAGATTTAGATCAAACTGTTCTTCATACTACTATTTCTAATGATTTTAAAGAAGATGTAGATAATTTTGTACTAGGAGGTGTTACTTATAATGTTAAATTAAGACCTAATATTCATCAGTTTTTATCTTCTATTTACAAATTGTATGAAATCCACGTTTACACAATGGGAGTTCAGGCTTACGCAGAGAAGATTTGTAGGATATTAGATCCAGATAAGAAATATTTTGGTGATAGAGTTATAAGTAGGAGTGTTAATAATGGTGAATACGTTAAAAATTTAAATAGATTGTTTTGTTTACATGATAATGTGATAATTTTGGATGATAGGGCTGATGTTTGGAATTTTTCCAGTAATTTGATACTGGTAAAACCGTATTTTTACTGGAAAAGTGGGGATATAAATGATCCTAAAAGGCTTAAGAAGTAGTAGGAAAGGGGGTTTATGTTTAGGAAGGGTATATTATTGGGAGTATGGTTTATGAGATAATGTTATTAAACCTTTCCTCACTACTGTCCTTGTCATCTTTACTACTTCCCTTTACATCCTTACTACTGACCCCCCTCATCGCAATTTTTTTTCATGACAAAAAAGAATAAACTTGAAAATCATCACAAATTAGAACAGGAAGACAATGATTTGAATTTCCTTACTAATTTATTAATTGATATTCATAATAAATATTATTCTGAGAACATTAAAGATGTAAGAGACATTTTAGAAGAGAAAAAGAATGTTTTTAAAGGTTTGAAATTTTATATTAAAGATAATGAAATTGGTTCATTAATAGAAATGTACGGAGGTAAATTAGTGAAAAATATAAAAAAATGTGATTTTTATTTAGAAAAAAAGTATTTTAATAAAGATAAAGAGGAAGGAGATGGAGCATATATTCCTGTAATACACATTAGATTTATTTATGATTCAATTTATAAATTAGAGATGATGCCTATTAATAAATACGTAATAGGGAAGATTGCAATAGAAAATGAGGAGAGTGAAGATAGTATTGAAAGTATACTAAATGATATAGAAGAGGATTTACTGTAAAGATAAAAAATAAACTGATTTTGAAGAGTCACAGATTTAAATTTAAATAAAAAAGTAAACTGCATAAAGTTTTTTAAACAATTTTAAAGTGTATTTTTTTTTCTTTTTTTATAAATGACGATCATTTTTCCAGTATTGTTGTAGGGAAATATATGAGAACATTCTTTTGTCCATGCGCTGTATTGATTGAGGAGATGATGTTTGGGCATTACCAGAAGAAACGTTTGTGTAAGTTATTTGAGGAATTGTAATTTGATCTTGGACTAAAGAAACTGTATTATTTACTCTTTGATTCGTTCGTAAATCAACAGGCGTATTTACTCTTAGATTAGCATTCAAATTAACTTGCGTATGTCTTCTTAGATTCCTATTTGATTATTATTATCAAAAACATATTTCTCCCAATATGTAACAAAGAAGTATAGGAGAACATCCTTTCTTCTTCGGTCAGCGGATTTGATGTGTATTCTCTTTGATTAATAACAGGTAAAACGCGAGGAGTAGATATTAGATCAGGTTTCGAAGTATTTTTCGATATTATTCTTGTTAGCTTTGGAACAGCATCAGATAATAGTTTTAGTATAGTACTTGGCATAATAAGAGAAATACATCTTCTGATTATGGACATGATCATATTAAAAATAGAGGTGTGTTCCGCAATAGGTGTAACAATTGAATCTGTAGTTTGATCTACAGTCAGCTTAAAACTAGATATCGCGTTTTGTGATATCAACCTTTGTTCCTCATTAAAAGTTTCCTGTGAATCCTCAGTATAAACTACACTCAGGTTAGAATTAGATATAACGACTTGATCCGGTATTGAAGTAGAAGGCGTGTGTATATTTTGATTTATACTTAAATCAATTATAGAGATCGGTACTTGTATCTTGTTTAGTTTAATTTGTGATTCAATCTTTCTAACAGCATTTGAAACAATTCCATCGCCATTTAATAAAGGAAACTGCACAGGTTGTACATATCTTACTTCAACATCTCTCTCATCAGTTTTATTTGGATAATCTATATCAGTTTCTCCCACATGAACAAACTCAATCTCATTCGAAATATCTAGACCTGCTTCTAAAATATTGAGTAATAAAAGCACTTTCCATATCTCTATTCTTCTATCTTGATATACTTCGATTTTCCTTTTATGAGTTTTATGCTGCTCGAACATTAGTCGAGTTTTCTGGAAATTGAACTGCCTATTGCTAATGAGCTTTTGATATTCTACTTTAAGTGTTGTATCTCGCTTTTTTCGTCCAAAAAGCCTTAAGATAATAATAGTTAGCATTACATTAAAATTTACCTTGATTTTTAAAACATAGTCGTTGATAAACTCCATTTGTTTATTTTTAGATTTTTTTATTTATAGATAATTTTATGAAACAAACTGATATGACCGTTATTTTTCTAATTAAAACGAAATTTTGATGAGGAGCTTGATAAATTAGTGATTGATCAGGTGACGTGTGGTGATGAAAATCGGACTATTTATTTAATTCAATGTTTTAAAGAGTATAGATGTCTTTAGAAATGTATTTTTTGCAATTTTAATGTTTTGGTGATGTAAATGGACTAATCAAGATTCTAAAAGTTAATTTCGCACTATAAAAAAGTATAATACTAACTATAACTTGGAATTTAGCTTCTTTATTTCTTTCATTTTTATCGTAAGTCATTAACTTTTTAAAAATAAAATACTTTGTTGGTGTTCTTAAATGACGTGTAAACACTTTAAAGATAAGCATCACTTAGGACAGTGATGGCAGAGTAAAATGGGCCAGTAAGTCATTTTTGCAAAATTTTAGGCGTCAAAACATCCAAGTGGGTCAATCAGCAAATTATAAAATGCAAAAAAAAAATTTTTATAACAAAAAACCTAAGAAACGATATTTACAAAAACTAAATAAATTTGTTTTGTTAAAAATATGTACAACTAAAATTTACATTACTTTATAGAAAATTTTATCGAACTGGTCAGAGTCAAAATTTTTTAAAATGTAAAAGAATTACAAATAGGTCACTAAAAATGCCAAGTGGGTCAATAGTGACCCGCGGGTCAGTTGTTTGCCGTCACTGACTTAGGAGATAACTAAATTCTTATATAGTGTCCTGACATTTGTAAAAATTGTTTATTCACGAGAAAGCCGCAAGAAATACAACAAAACATAAAAAAAAACAATTTTTATAACAACACATAGTAAACACTCATTCGCTTATCAAATAGTTTATTGGATTCGGCTTAAAAACTTGGCTCTTTTCTAAGTCTCTTATACACTTCCGTGGTTAAAATCAATAAGGGAATCTTAACCATGAAAGGAAACCGATATTAGTGAAATAAACTTCTTCTACAACACTATTTTATAGAATATTTTACACATTTGTATACTTTTCAATTCAAATGTTTTAATTAAGCTTTTTACACAGTTTAAAGCTAAATAAATCAAACTTAATTAAATAAACTTGTATTTATTTAGAACAAAATCAGGTCCCCCATGGAGAGTTTAGTCTTTCATCGTTAAACATTTAACATTTGTTCCTCACTTAGAATCTTATAAATTGCTAAGAATTTAATTAGAAACGTTTTTTTCTAGATTTATATTCTGATTTTTGATTCTTCCGATGTTGTGCAATTCAAAATTTCGATTACTAAAGCTTTTAAAGAGGTTGATCTTCAAACTCATTTAGTTTTCGATTTTCGCAAATTTTATCATTCCGAATAAACCCCCTGCTCATGGGTATTTAAAATTTAAACAAGTATGAAAATTGTAGTTTTTATTGGTTAAAAGAAAACTTACTTTTTTCTAACATTAACACGTTAACCGCCGCGGGTCAGATGTGCCCCAGGAAAAAATTTAAAATTTTAGTTTTTGTTGCTAAAGAAGTATTTGTTAGTTTCATAAAACATAAGTGTGGACGGCGATGGTCATATGATGTCGATATGGACCAATCGCAGCCACTGATCTGAAACATGATCTCAAACAATGTTTCAGATCCCCCTTTAAAGGTATTTAAGGGAGCGTGCCATGCTACGGATGGCGCGCGAGCGTAATAAAAGGTTATCTTGCAGTTCTGTTCCGACCGACGTCAACATTGGCGACAGCGGATTCGATCTTGCAGAGGGGGTGTAAGACCAAGGTACACCGTAGGCAGATACATTGGGATAGGTTTTGATGAAATAATCTGATGGTAATGAAGGACAATATCCGACGTAAATAGCAGAGACAACTCTAAAGGCTATTAGATGCCATTGCCTTGCGCGGCAGGGAGAGCCAAGGATTGGATAGTGGGAGAGAAAGCGCTGATTTCAATGGCTGAATGTCATAAGGACTATGTCGTTGGATAAGCTTCTCTTAGGAATTGACGGTCAGTATGTTACGATCGGTATAATAGAGACCATCAGGGTTTGTAAGGTGTGAGTTACTCGAGGACTTCAAAGTTAATATTGGCTTTCGTGATTGGCTGGTAAAGTTTTAAGGACTCACAGTGACATCTGGACGGGTGGAGATGTGGGTTAGTTGTGCCGAGTGTATGGACAATGACAACATGCTCAGCGTCTAAGCACCAGGTTATTGGTTGCGCAAAATCAGCTATGTTTGTAGAATGTTACTTTGAAGGCTTTGAATCTGGACACACGGTAACCTTGATATGATTGGGGATACATACAAGGTGAAGCTGCTAGTCATGAACCCTTTAAGTTGAGAAAAGGAGAGAAGGATTTCCCGAGGTGTATTGGATCGAAGTCGTTTCTGATCATTGATTTGCTTCATTTGGTGACTGCAAATTGGTTTCTGGTGCCGATGGAGGCATAGAGCTTCTTTTCCCAGAAGGGGCGAAATTCGAGTTGTGTAATCAACGAAGGAGGAGGAAAAATGGAGGCTCAAACTGATTGGATCGGCTTTTCTAGCGCTACCTAATATGGATGAGCCGATAGTGATAGAGTCTGAGCATCAAATTACTGTTTAAATGGTGTTTATAGTTTGGTGGCTCCGATTCGATGGACTTACTGTTGCTTGTGGCGGGTGAGACGTGGGCGTATTGGTTCAGAAAATTGGACAATAGCAACGGGCGAGACGACCAAGAACAGAGAGATAGGTCGCGTCGAATCGGGGGAACCATCTAGATCGAAATTATTGAGTGGCTGAGACGGGTGTGTATTGGGCCAAATGATTGGGCAATAACAACGGGCTAGCACTTGTAATTAAGGGTTACGATAATTGAGTGGCTGAGACGGGTTGTATTGGGCCAAATGATTGGCAATAACAACGGGCTAGCACTTGTAACCAAGGTTAGGATATTGAGTGGCTGAGACGGGTTGTATTGGCCCGGGAGTGGCCATAACTACGGGTAGCACTTTAAACCAAGTTGGATATAAAGTTGAGGGGAAGAATATAGGTTCAATATTGGCTAATGGCCCTGGAGAAGAGCAATAATACACTAAGGAGTTGGAAATCAAAACAACTTTAAGAAGTTTAATGGCTTCACATGTTTGATTGGTCTAAGTTGGTTGACAATAACAATGGGCCGGTACTTGGAGTATATTCGTGGTAGAAGGCTGTGACGTGTGTTGACTGATCCAAATTGTGGATAGTAACGACGGTCAATGTTTGCCAGAATAGTTAAAGGGTACAAAACCAGGCTTTTAGATGCCAAGTAAGTGGTCTATATGGCTTTGAGCGGGAATCGGTCCGAAATGGTTCGGTATGGAACTGAAACTGAGAGGACGATGTTTTGTTGATGAAGTGGCGAAATGTATACGAACTGTTTGTATTGATCTTTATACAGAAAAGTCAAAGACTTAGAAGGTTAATGGGCTATTTATAGCATATGACAGATGGGCATCAGGTGTGTAACGATTTAAGATCGAGCCACGGATTGTTAGAGGTTTTTCCTACCTACGATTAAATAGGTAAATGAAATTGGGCTTGAGATATTGTAAGTTCCAAATGAGAATTTGTAAATTTGCAAGGACAAATCTCATAGGCATGTTAATGTCAGATAAGGTCATTTCTTAAAAGGCAAGAGTTTTTTTAGGTGCGATAGGTTTTCACATAGAGATGTGATTACTATTACGACAAAGTTTCGTTCTGATGAGGGGAAGAAACACGGACTGACGGTCCGAGGAACAGAATAGTCCAACTGCAGGATTTGTGTGGTAGTGATATAGGTAATGGTTCTTAGCCGATATTGTTCGGGAAGGATCATGTTAAGCTTATTAATGATGGGCTGGAGATGTTCGAGGAACTCACAGTGGCATCGCAGTGCTGAGACGTTGGCTGATTGGGCGGATCGCGAATACAGTAGCAACGGGCTCGACGTCAGTTAACGGTTCAAGTGGAATCAGACGGGCGAGGCGTTTGCGGGTTATACTGAGCGTGAAGGTAATAGCAATGCTCTTGGACTGAAAGGCGAGGGAGCTGAGATGTGTGCTTGTTTGGGCGGATCGCGGAGACAACCACAAAGGGCGAAGCGTCAAATAACAATTCGAGTGGAATCAGACGGTCGAGGAGTATGTTGATTGTGCTGAGCGTGAAGACAATAGCAACATACTCGAAATATATGATGTGACTTTGACGGGTGTTAATTAGTCTTAGTTAGTAGAAGCAACAGCGTACTGTACATTCAATATTAGGATAGATGGAGGTTGTAATGTGTGTGTATAATCTGAATTAGGGATTATAACAACAGGTTAACGCTTAAGGTTATAAATAAGACACAAATTTGAGTGTTGTTATAGCTTATTTTGGATATAATCAAGGATGTCTTGGACGTTTCAAATGCGGTATCACGTCACGGGTAAGCATGTATCGTCGGAGTTCTTGGACCAACGAGTCAAATGTGGAAGGAGGAGAGTATAGGTCAGGCTCTGACTATAGATCCTAAAAGAATTAGAGTTTACAAGAGTCAATGGACTTTAACAGACTTTAATAAATCTTCGCTGATAGATTGCGGGAGGAGTTGCCATTTAAGAGCAAATGGAATTCAGATTGTATTATGAGGAGTAGAGTAATTGGAAGTGCGAGTATGAATAATGAGCAGACTGCATAATCAGTGGCCTTATTTCACGCTTCGCAATTGACTCACTTATTGCATGTTTATCGCAGACAAAGATTTGGTTAAGCATTAGCACAGAAGTTGAGAGTTTAATGCGACTCTAATCAGGCGGTTGGTGTGCTGTGTTATGGAAGTAGAAGCGGTTGTTAATTGGTTTGAGGCGGCTTTATCTTTTATAGACAGAGTGCTGTCTTCGTTGATGAAGGGGCGAATGTGGACGGCGATGGTCATATGATGTCGATATGGACCAATCGCAGCCACTGATCTGAAACATGATCTCAAACAATGTTTCAGATCCCCCTTTAAAGGTATTTAAGGGAGCGTGCCATGCTACGGATGGCGCGCGAGCGTAATAAAAGGTTATCTTGCAGTTCTGTTCCGACCGACGTCAACACATAAGTTTATTTAAAAGTTACTATTTTTTTATGTTTTAAAATATGTAAATGGAATACGTCATTGCCCTATTTGGAAACAGACGACAGTCATACACTAGCACTATTTAACAATTTTCATGCTTTTTATGTTAAAGAAAATTTAAATTAAAAATGGTTATTACTTCTTATTATGAAGTTATAGGCCTTTTTAAAATATCTTTAAATAAAATTTATTTAACGTAACAGCGATCAGAAACGGAGTATAGGTCAAATTTAGTCAAACACTGCGGCAATTATCGTGTTAATAGAAATGCACGGAGATATTTTAGTGAAAAAGCATACAATAATGTGATTTTTATTTGGAAAAAAAGTATTTTAATGATAAAAAAGAAAGTGAAGGAGCTATTCCTGTAGTACATACTAGATTTATTTATGATTCAATTTATAAATTAGAGATGATGCCTATTAATAAATACGTAATAGGCAAGATTGAAATAGAAAGTGAGGAAAGTAAAGATAGTATTGAAAGTATACTTAATGATAAAGAAAAGGATTTACTGTAAAAATCAAAGAGATGACAGTAACTAAAATTAACTGATTTTGAAGAATCTCAGGTTTAAATTTAAATTAAAAATGCGTTAAAAAAATTTAACCGTGTTTATCTGCAGTATCCTGCGAAATTTAACTTTCACCTTACTTCCTTCAATAGAGCCTTGAATGGCATGTTCTGGACCTCTTCCAAGAACATGTCATCCTTGCTGATATTCCTCCAGCGCCATTTATTCTCCAATTTTACCCTTGAGATCTGAGGAGTAGGATAGAGTGGTGTCAAAGTAGAGTAGTAATAAAGTATAACCTTTGACATATCAAGTGTGTTTCCGGCCGGCTTTGCCGGTTCACAAACTGCATTAATATTTAAAAAATTACAAAACAAAGGTTTTTAAGTGTATTTTTTATTTTTTTCTTTTTTAGGAACGACAATTATTTTTCCAGTACTGCTGTAAGGAAATAAATGAAAACATTCTTTCGTCCATGCGCTGTATAAATTCAGGCGATGTTGTCTGGCCACAGCCGAAAACCCCGTTTTAATCTGTTTTTGAAGTATAGGGTGTGTGTTATTTTGGTATATATTTGAATTGATTTGAGAGCGTGGGTTGTTTGTTGTTAAGCGCAATTCGAGATTCTATCTTATAAACAGCACTCGAAACTATTCCATTACCATTTAATAAAGGAACTTTGCAGGTTCCAAATCTCTTGGTTGGATATCTTGCTCATTAGTTTAATTTTGATAATCTTTTTTGTTTCTCTTATGTAAACAAACTCAACCTCATTTAGCATATCTAAACCAGCTTCTAACAAATTGATTAATAATAAGACCTTCCAAATCTCCATTCTTCCACCTGAATATACTTCTAACTTCTTTTTTGTTTTAAAAAATTCAAACATCATTCGGGTTTTATTAAATTCAAATTTTCTGTTTGGAATCAGGTTGTTGCTTTCAAAAAACATAAGTTTATTTTAAAGTTATTTTATATTTGATTCCAAATATGGAAATAGAAAATGTTATCCTATTTGGAAATGATGACAGTCATACACTAGAATTCCAGATTTGGATCCCAACACAGGTTATTTTCTTCTTGTTCTAGTGTTATCTCTCTCCTTTTTCATCCGAATAGGCGTAAGATAACTGAGTTAGCATTACTTTGCAGTTTACCTTTACATTTAAGAAGTAGTTGTCGAGAAACTCCATTTGTTTATTTTTAGATTTTTTACTTATAGATAATTTTATGAAACAAACTGATATGACCGTTATTTTTCTAATTAAAACGAAATTTTGATGAGGAGCTTGATAAATTAGTGATTGATCAGGTAAAATGTAATGGTGAAAATTGGATTATTTATTTAATTTAATACTATAAAGAATATAGATGTCGTCAGAAAGTATATATTGGGGCTTTTATGTTTTGGTGATGTAATTAGATTAATCAAGATTCTGAAAGGTTGTTTCGCACTATTAAAAGGCAATCGGTTGCAAAGTTTACCAAAATATATGTTAGTTTCTAGAAAACATTGATGCTTTAAGGTGGCATCTATACACAATTCCGAATAAAACTAGAATAAGTCATTTACAATTAAATATATAGAAATAAGTAAGGTTTTTAGCACCTAATAAAATACATTGACAAATCTAAATAGAAGTTTTAGAATACATTTAATTTCACTCAGAACTAATTATTCCCTCATCTTTAGTCAACAAAAGAATCCTACCTGATGTATATTCCAAAACAAAAGAGATGTGTGGTCTGTTTGCTGTAACACAACGTATTTCATGAGAAAAATTCTCATTTTTATCTTTTTGATTATCATTTTCGTCAACATTTAAATATGTTGTCATGGAAGCATTTAAATTATAAGTTTTACTATACTTAAAAACATCATACAAAAGATCAACCAAATTAAAACTAGATTGGAGTCTTTCTAATGTGGGAATGTGAAGATAAATATTCTTTAAATCCCAGCGCATCATTGAGTCACTAATTTTACCATTACAAAATGTATAAAAATTATCCCATAATTTTGAAAGATCTGTGTCATGTGTTGTTGGTATCAAATAAAACATGTAGCAAGTACAATGACACCACCGTTTCTCGTAAGGAATAACTACAATATGGTATTCAAGGTTATCTTTGCAAATATGAACATATTTGAAGGGGTTGACTATTCTCATGAATTTTCGAACACATGTTTTTCCATTGGACAACTGAAAGTTGTCTTCATAAGATGCATTTCTATTAAATTTTTCGGCCCAAATGTTGTTATAAAATATAAATGAACTATAACTTCGATCATTATTTAAAAGCAAAGAAGATTTAAGGGGTGTAGTGATCAATCCATGTGATATATTTCCCAACCATTTTGAATGTTTCTCAATAATTTCTTCTGCATCGCCTTTTGTAAAACTTTCATATTGATTTTTGAATGAGAAATCTTCTCTGAACATTGAGAAAAGCTTATATTGTAAATTTAGTGTTACATCATCCACTGAAGCTACGTCTTTTTTGTAGAAGCAGGTAAAGAAGTTAAATGATCTAAAAACTTTAAATTTCATTTCATTAAAAATAAACTTCAGATCATCTTTCGCTTTTGACCGGCTAAAATGTTCAAATTCGCCTTCGATTATTTGCGCAAGAATGTTTACGTCCGCACACAATGGTGAAAAGACTGATGTGCCCACCTGTTTCTTTAAAAAAATTATTGATGCCATGAAGTCAAATTCGTACCATCGTGTCATTTCATCCGCTTTTTCAAGTTGTCTAAACCAGTCAGAACCAATTCTACTCTCAAGTGAACATAAGATCAAAGTAAGCAGGTTCCATAAAATGCCTAAATACAATGAGATTTTCATATGGGCCTTACTTTCTTTTTTTTAACCTTTTGATATTAACCATAAAGGTAGGATTAATACAACAATATATGTCTAATTAGACCTTTAATCTTAAAAATCTGCATTCAGAATCATTTAAATTTGAAATGCTCGGCTCTATATTTTTTTTGTTTTTGATTCTTAAGTGATTATTAATTTAATTCTATTTTTGATCATTGAACATTTTCTTTAGAACATAATAAATACTTTTAAAAATTAAAAGATCAATAATATTTAGCATATGCATAACAATTATCTGGATTTCCAGGCAGGACATTTTTTTAATTTGTAGGATCTGGATAGTTATGATATGTCCTTGAGAATTTTTTTGCGTTTTACATGTATTTAAAATACATTTACGTTATATAATTAGGAATAGATAGAAGATAAATTAAAAGTTTTAGTTAAAAAAGTATTCCGGATTTACCACACAAATTCTGTGCACTAATAGAATTTTAAATGTAAATTACGTTTTAATCACATCTCTCTTTAAATAATTTAATTGAAAAATATTTTTATCAAAAATTTCATAGATATGGGTCATGATAATTTTTACATATTTTTTATTTTCTAGTCTTAAGCATGTGATGGTACAGCGAGAGTCCCGTTATTTCTTATCATATGAATTTTGTGGAACACATGAGCGTAACAACGAGGATGTTTTACAGTCTATTTCATTCAAATTCCCACAACTAGACCCGTTTCAAATAGATCCAAATTTATTTATATCAAAAATTTTAAGAAAAAAGGAGGACCATTTCACTTTAAGTATTGTACAGGGCTTCGTATCATCATCACTTGCCAAGCATTTTACTCTTTTGAAAAACAACACTTTCTTTATTCTCTCCATGGAATACAAAAATCACTTAAACACATACGAAAAGTTTTATCTTTACTCTTTTAAACAGGATAAATATAAATTTGTATTCGAAGGCGCAGCAAATCATGTTTTATTCGATTACACACATAACATTTTAGCTGAGTTTATCAACTTATTTATGAGTGTAAGTTCAGAAATACCATTGGACTCGCTATACGAGAA
>KB908949.1:69503-83197 GCA_000383075.1 Nosema bombycis CQ1 | reverse complement strand
CTCTAAGGATCCCGTTCTCTTTACTTAAGGCATTCTACTAATTCGGAACAACCACCGATCCATTTTCCATCTAAGTAAATCTTAGGGTAGGTCTTGCACTCGCAGTGTTCTCGCAAAGCTCCTTATCTAAGCAATCGGCATCCTTATGATCATAAACCTCGTACTTAATATTATGCTTTTTCAATAGTTCGCAAGCCCGTCTACAGAAAGGGCACACCTTCTTTAGTGACAATAAAGTTCTCGTTTTTATTGATAGCTTCTTGAATTGATTTTGGGCAACATTCTTTAGGACAACATTCTTTGTTATTCATTTTGGTTTGGGTAAAAATGAGTATTTATAGTTTTAAAGGAAAAAATGCATAAATAAAAAACAAACAAACTAAAAAAAGGATAAAAGGGATATTATGGGTTAAATTATACTATTAAATGATACTTTTATCTCGCTCCTTTTAATATGTACCAATAAAAATTCATTGATTCAAACCCTTTCATGACCTCCCAATTAGATACACAAACAAACAATAACACCAACAAATTAATCACAAAAGTCTTAATTGGGAACAGATCTTTTGAAATAAAAGGCCTGTACAATTTTAGTAGGTCTGATACTTTGTTTTATTGTGGTACTTGTCTTTTATCTTTTGATTCTGAGAAACAAAATGAAAGACACGCTTTAAAATGTAAAAAATCAATTTTGAATTCTGAGAAAGTTTATGAGGAAGGTCCGAACGTGGTTTACAAAGTCGTTGGTAGGGACAATATCAGTTTTTGTCAATCGCTGTGTAATTTAGGAAGGTGTTTTATAGAAAACAAAACTCTGTTTTTAGAGATCGAAAATTATAATTTTTACTTGTTGTTTAACGAAAATTCGTTAATTGGCTACTTTTCAGATGAAATTTTAAATGAAAATCACAATCTTTCTTGTATTTTGATACTCCCCGATAAGCAAAAAATGGGATTTGGTAAGTTATTGGTTGATTTAAGTTATAAATTTAAAAAAGGCACACCCGAAAAACCTTTCTCGGTCTCTGGTTCACATTTGTATCACAAATACTGGAAAAATACTGTACAAAAGTACTTAGAAGACCATAATAGAGAATATAAATCAATAAAAGAAATATCTGATGACTTGAATATGACTATAGATGATGTAATAATTGGATTAGAAAATTTAGAGATGATGTCAATGTATTTGTAAATGATAAAAGATTCAAATAAACATTATATTTTTCAAATAAACATTATTTTTTAATTTAATTTTCAATTAATAACAACCTCCTTCATCTGCTAAGTTGGATATACCAAGAACTTCCGCCACGTCCTTGTACACTTTGTATCTATTTTGACTTTTTTCTACGTTGGAACCAGTACACTCAAGTGCTCCATTAATGGCTTTTGTTGTGGCTCCAAATTGATTATCAGATACACCAGGAGCAGTAGCAACTTTAGTCTTCCAAAACCAACTGCTAACTTTAGCACCAATCTCAGGATCTTCAGCAACTTTTTCTGGATTCTCAAACAATTCATCTCCCATTCCTAAAGCTTCAGATGCTTCTTTGTAATTTGCAGGCCAAGACAATTGGATAAAACCTCTACCGTGGTATGACTTACCAGGAGCACCTTCACTACCTCCGTATTGATCAGCACAACTAGTAGAACCAGCACAATCAATTTCTTCAATATGTTCAAAACCACCAGATTCATGACCAGTTTGAGCCAAAAACATAGCAGCTTCTTCTAAAGATTCCATTTCTTCATTTGTGACTTTGACAATTGCGTCTACATACTCGGGATTTGGATTGTAACCATTTTTAGACATTGCTTCTATAACTTGATCAGAGGTGACATTAACAGCGCCACCTCCACCGCCACCAGTAGAAGGTTTAGATTCTCCGCCACCTGCGCCACCATTTCCAGAAGGTTTAGATTCACCACCTCCAGCAGCACCGCCACCAGTAGAAGGTTTTGATTCACCACCTCCAGCAGCACCGCCACCAGTAGAAGGTTTTGTTTCTCCGCCACCTGCAGCTCCATTTCCAGAAGGTTTAGCACCGCCTCCAGAAGCAGCACCACCGCCAGATGATCCTCCTCCACCGGCAGTTTTGGCGCCGCTAGTACCTCCACCAGTAGCAGACCTCCTCCGCCTAAGGTTTAGCACACCTGCAGCTCCGCCACCAGCAGAACCTCCACTAGTACCTCCACCAGTAGCAGCACCTCCTCCACCTGAAGATTTGGCACCACCCGCAGCTCCGCCACTAGCACCTCCGCCAGTAGCACTACCACCTCCACCTGAAGGTTTGGCACCACCAGCAGCTCCGCCGCCAGCAGAACCTCCGCCGCCTGAAGTTTTGGCACCACCTGCAGCTCCTCCACTAGCACCACCAGCAGCACCACCACCAGCAGATCCATTGCCAGAAGGTTTGGTACCTCCGGCTGCACCACCATGTCCATTAGCACCGCCTTGTCCATTAGCACCACCATGTCCATTAGCACCACCTTGTCCATGTCCGTTAGCTTTTCCTAATGGTCCTCCTACTACGTTATAATTTATATTTTTAATTCCTCCTGGACTCTTTTTCTGTATGTCTTTACCGTTTACCGCCTTCTTTACATTGTTATCTTTATTCATTGATAGTTCTACATCTACTCCATGAAGATTTTCTTTTTGAATAATTGTCTTTGTGACTGTAACTGTGTGTCCATTAGTATCTTTAGTAACACTTGTACTGTATCCGTTGTGTGGTTGATCTTTGCTTTGTCCGTTGCTCTGGCCATTATGACCGTTGGTTGCATTATGTCCGTTGCTCTGACCATTATGTCCGTTAGTTGATTGGTCTTTACTTTGACTACCATACCCGTTACCATTACTATGTCCATTGTTACTACCATGACCATTATTACTACCTTGTCCATTATTACCGCCATGATCATTACTACCATGCCCATTACTACCTTGTCCGTTACTGCCATGCCCATTACTTGAGTTCCCATTACCACCATCTTTATCTTTTCTTTTCTCGTAGGTTATTGTCCTTATTACTTTGTTATCATCTTTCTTCTCTTGTGGTTTTTGTCTTTTAAGTCTAAACTTCTTATCACTTCTCTTAGGTTCTTCTTCCTCATCTTCTTCACTTCGTTCTTCTACTCGATCTTTTATTTTTTTCATTATTAATTCAGTAATTTTAGACATTGTCATATCTTTTAGGTCCGTGGGTGTTTGGCTATCATCTTCTTTATGTTCTTTAGACTTGTTCTTTTCTTTTGATTTTGCTTTACGTTTTTTATCTCGACTAGATTTCATTAGTTCATCTAAAAAAGTGTCTTCTTCCTGTTCATTTTCATTATTGTTACCATTACTCTTATTATTCTCATTAGTTCTTGGTATACATCCTATATTTCCTTCTTCTAATGAACATACAGTGTCTTGAGAGCAGTCTGTTTGTATCCAAAACCCATTTATATCACACATCCTTAGCATGTTATTAGAACACTCTGTAGATCCTGGCAAGCACACATCTTTTAATAATACGCCTAACATGAACAAAACAATCATTCCTTGTTGTTTTACTTTTATTTAATATACATTCTAAAACTTAAGTTTCAAAATTAATCAATTAAAAATTTTATTAAAAAAAATATTTTAAAGATGTGGACTCCCTTCCTTAAAATATTTAAATCTCCTTTTCCCTCATGTCAACCAATGCCAAAAGAACAAAAAGATTCAAAGGAGAGAGTAGATCTCAATTAATAGAAAGACTCAAAAATAAAAAGAAAAATAATTTAATTCTAAAGAAAGCAAAAGAAGAAATCCAAAATAAAACAGGAAAAGAATATTTTTTTAAATACAACTCAATAAAAAACAAAGAATTTATAAAAAAAGAAAAAGATGCACGTGAAGACTTGGAAAAGAAAAGGATTTTTGTTGATAAAGAAATTTGTAGAGTAGAAAAGAAATTGCGAAAATATCCTCGCATAAAAACTAAAAGGAAAGTGTTTGATGAGGAAGGGAATGTGAAGGAAGAGGAAAAAATAGGAGAAGATAACGGGGGTGTTAGAGAAGAATATGAAAAATATTTAAAAGAATTGATTGAAACAAAGAAAAAAATTGAAAATGAACTAGAAACATAAACTTTTATACAAACAAATTGAAATAAACTTTCATGCAAATGAGGAAACTTTTATGCAAACAAACTAAAATAAACTTTTATGCAAATAAAATAAACTTTTATGCAAACAAATTGAAATAAACTTACTTTAAATCATTTTTTTCATAATTTTTTTATTTAACTTATCTAATTCTTCTCTCTTCCCTTTCACATTCATTTAATGCAATCTTATCACCTACTTTAATAGGCCCTTTCACCACTCGATTTAAATATCTGCCATTATGTTCTAAGACAACTTTTACTGCTACAACACCCCCAGAAGATCCTCCTCTGTTTCCAACTTTCTCTACGGTTGCATAATATTGTTCTTTCATATTTTCTTCCATTTTTGAAGGGGCTTTTAAAAAATTTTTTTAGAGAGGCCATGTTCCTTTCCTCAGACGGTGTATGGTCAATAAGTAAAACACATTTAAAAATTTTAGAGACAATAGACAAACTTAGAAATTCAAATTTAGATTTTATTAATTTAAAATTGAAAATCCAAGGATTTAACAATTTTATTCGAGATTTATGCAAACTCAAATTTATTCGCATAGAAGAAAAAATCGTACATCTTACGATTTCCGGAATGGACTGTTTGGCCATAAACGCTCTTCGGCTTTTGGGCTTAGAAAAAATGGGCTCAAAAATTTCAATAGGCAAAGAGTCCGATATTTTTTACGGGATTTTTAAAGGAAAAGAAGTCGTTTTGAAATTTCACAGACTCGGAAGAACAAGTTTTAAATCGGTGAAAAATAAACGAAATTACACAAAAGAAAAAACGGACTGGTTTAAATTAAACAAAATATCTTGTGAAAGAGAAGCGAATTATTATGAAATTTTTAAAGATTTAGATATTCCAAAATATTACACACACAATAGACACGTAATTGTATTAGAATTATTGGATTTTAATACACTTTATTCGATATCGTTGACTGATCCGCCTGTAATTTTCAATAAAATGATCGATTTTGTCAAAGATTTGTGTGAGAAAGGCTACGTTCACGGAGATTTTAATGAATTTAATGTGATGGTCAAAGGAAATGAAATTAAAGTAATAGACTTTCCACAATGTGTACCAAACACGGACAAAATGGCTTTGGATTATTTAAAAAGGGATTTTGAATGTATTGAGACTTTCTTTAAGAAAAAATATTTTTTAGAAGCCAAAGAAAATGTTTACGAGGAGTTTGTGAGAGAAAATTGATGAAAATAATGGTGTTTTAGGTGGGTTAGATTCTATAAATGCTTTATTATTTCTAGTCTACGTTAAGTAGAACCAGTAACATGATGCACTATTACCCCATGCCCAAGTTCACTGACCTACTATAATTCTTACGCTCAATACCCCCCACACACCTACAACCCCCCTTTTCCTATATCACCACGTTCAATAACCCCCTTCCAGATCTTACTACACCTACACCCCCCATTTTCCTTTTCAAAATAAATCTCATTCGTACGTTCCCCTATTTTTTTATTCGTCATGTTTTTATTTTTTTATCTTTTTCATTTCGTTCACTCAATTTACATCGTCCAAACTAACAACAGCACTCTCCACTTCATTTTTAAAAACCGGATTCATGAAGTTAAAATCCCAAATATGTCAAAATTAAAAGTAGAAGGAGATATCGTTAAATCTGAGGAAACTGACATTATTTTAAGTTCCAGGAGTTGTATCAATGACATTTTGGTTACTCCAGATGGCCAAATTTTTATTAAAAATCACAGATTTACAGTTGACAGTATCATAGATTCCCCAAAAATAATCGATAACTTTGTATTCCAAACTCAAAAAAGGTGTGGTACTTCTAAATTATTCGGTGTTATCATTTTTATTGTATTTTTAGATCTTCACATCTTAGATACTCGTACTATGTGTGAGAGATTAATTAATTTTTCTTATATTTATCATCCTTTTGCTTCTACGAAAAACATCGAAGTCAGCGGAAACGTTTAAAAATTCAAGACAAAATGTACACTTTCTCAGAAGACGTTATAGCTGTTTACGACAGCTAAAGAAATAGAAGGTATTAAGTATATGAATAGATTATATTTTTATTCCGGTTTAGAAGTTTACTATCCTAAAGAATATGGGACTTCTTTTACTTTTTTGTATTTAATTTTATTAATTTTAATAATTTTCATTTTTTTAATTAAAAGAAAATCAGTAAAAATTGTCCTGGAATTAGAAAAAAACGAATCGTACACGCTTTACGAAGGCCTTTACATGCACAAAAGAGTTTTAATAAAGTGGTATAAGAAGCGGAAGCCTGAAATTACCAAAGAAATCCAAATACTTCAAGAAGTTCATAATAATTTGTATATTTCCAGATTAGTTTATTATGAAGACAATTACTTTAATACTTTTTTAGTATTTGAGTATTTAGAAGAAATAAACTCAAAATTAACAAAGGCCATGCTCCACCAAATCGTTTTGGCTGTAAAATTTTTAAATGAAAAAAATATCTTTTTAAAAAATTTTAATCCGAAAAATATCAGAATTCAAAATGGACACACTGTCCTTTTTAATGTCGGGGTTCATGGGGATAACAAAGGGTGGTACAGTGAATGCCAAGAAGATGATAAAATTAAGAATGTGTTCTTTTTGGGATGTTTACTTCATTATTTTATAACAGGGTATCATCCATACGATAAAAGGGGTTTAGAGAAAGATTGTCAAAGTGATGAACAAAGTGATTTAGATAATTGTGATAACAGAAAAGATAAGGATAGCTGTGATAACGTCAAAAAAGATAAGGACAAATGTGAATACAAAGTCAATGATTTAAATAACCACGATAACAACATTTCAAATCTCACATTTTTAGACCACAAATCGATTCAAGACAACATTTTATTAAAAAAATACAAAATCAGAATAGAAGACCCACTAGTCCACGATTTAATATATCACACAATTAAAGCCAAAATTCCGGAGAGAACTTCTTTACAAAGATTATCAGCTCATCCTTTTTTCTGGGATGACTCCTCTAAATTCGAGTTTATAGCCCGTTATTCCGATATTTTAGAAGGAAATCCAATTCAAGTCAAGAAAATCGAAAGAAATAAAACCCGCATTTTCACAAAGCCCTGGAATTCGTATCTTTGTTCTTTGGTTTCCGAGGAATTGAGTGTTTTTAGACTTTACAATTTTAATTCAGCCAGGGATTTAATTAGAGTGATTAGGAATAAAGGAAGGCATTACAATCAAATCCCAGGGAATGTAAAAGAAGTTTATAGGACATTTCCAGGAGGATTTATGTCTTACTGGTGTGGGTTATTCCCTGGGTTACTGATAGTTTGTTATAACTGTGGGTATCAATTGCGGACAAATGAATTACTTGAGAAATTTTATTAAAAATTAAAAATAAATTATTGTGTAAATTAAGTTTAGTCTGTAATATACAAATTGGGTTGTATATAAGACTACTGGGGATAGTTGATAACCTGCCAAAGTGGTTCAAGTATAAGGAAGAGCATTGTGGATCGTTACTTTAAATTTTTAACGGTAAGTTTCACTGTGATACAGAAAATCAATGTCAGATAAGTAGAGAGTTACTATAAAGTAAAACGTGGCAGTGTCTACGACAAGTTTATTTAAAGAAAATTTGTGGGGAGACCAGATCATTAGCATGATATTATAAACCTTTATTAAAATCTACCTATATAACCATAATGTGACTTCGGACCACAGACAATTCTAGAAAGCAATGAAAAGTGAGCACCTACGGCCATGCTTTGTAAACTTAAAAAAAAATTTTTTTTATTGATCTACAAACATCTCTTTGTGTTTTTCTATATTTTTTTACTAAACAAGACTCCCAATTCGAAATTTTAAAGCTTTATCTTTTATCTCATGAAGTACATTTTTTTTAATATATCTCTGTAATTTTTCATATTGCCTTCTATTTTTACTCATTAAATACTCACCTCCTACTATCAAATAAACTTCTAAAACCACAAAAGTATTTTCATTGTATTCCCCGTTAAGAAGTCCAGCACCAAAAGCCCAAAGTTCATCCACAAAATCCATTTCAATTAAAACCCCAAAAAATCCCCCGTAAACCCCTTTTAAGGCAGGACCATCTCCTGATTTTTTTATGACACTCGCCTTATAAAAATCAAATAACGAATTTGTAAAAACTTTTTTAAAAAGATGGCCAAAAGGCCTGTTCAAATCCAAATTCCGGGAAATCTGAACTGTAGATTGTTCTATAAATTTACATGTGAAAATATCTATAAAAATATGATTATTACTATAAATTTTTAACATATTCCCTATCATCTCTACTTTATCAGGGTCATTATTGACTTGATTAAGCCTTTTATTAATTTCAATTTTTAATTTTAAAATTTGATCGGAAATTGCGTGTTGAGCTTCTTGGCGAATGGCGTTTTCTATTTGATGAAAACTGGATCTAAAAATGAAATTTGATAAATAAAAAGGTGATAATTTTAAAGAATAAGAAGAAGGTTCAGAATATGTGATATTGGTTGGAATACTATGTAAAGTATTATCTAAATTGACAGGGAGAGGTAAAGAAAGGGAGTGATCATGAAAAGATTGGTTATCATGAAAGCCCTTGTTAGTATTTTTACCATGGAGGACTTGGGTATTATAGCCTTGGTTAGCACTTTGACCATGGAACCCTTGGGTATGGAATCCTTGGCTAATGAGCGGTTGATCTCTAAACGTATTTTGGCTAATAGGCGGTTGATCTCTTAATTCTCTTTGGCCATGGAACCCTTGGGCATTTAAGCCTTGGCTAGTGGGCGGGTGATTTTGATAAGTACTTTGACTATAGAAGCCCTGGTTAGTATTTTGGGCTTGGAACCCTTGGCTAATAGGCGGTTGATTTCTAAATTCTCTTTGGCTAAAAGGCGACTGATCTCCAAAATTACTTTGATGATACCCACCATAATCTTGCCTCATTTCATTATTAATTTTAAAATCTTTTGTATGCCTATTTCTCATCTCAAAATTTATCTTTTTTTTCCTTTCTTCTTCTATTCTTTTAATATCCTCGTCTTCCATCCACTTCAAGGGGATTTTTTTTCCGTTGACAAATTTTTTAATTTTTTAGCCCCAAAAAAATGGGCAACGACACTCTTCTCAAAAAAGTCATAGCAAATGGAATTTTATACGCAGAAATTAAAGAATTTTGTGAGAAAGCTTTGATACCAGAAGGATTTAGTAGTGTAGACATTCGTTTTGATGAAAATCCTATTAAGATCGTTCTTAAAGTAGTAAAACCCCATGAACTAACTGGAGAAAAGAAATTTAAACTTAAACAATTACAACATTTATTTGCTTCTCGTTTGAATGTCCCTGAGATGAATATTAATATAATTATTGATAAAGTAGTAGAAAAAGGATTATGTCCTGTATTCCAAGCCAATTTAATTAAAGAAAAGATGTTAGCAGGTGTTCAGTATAAGAGAGCTGCTAATTTGGTTTTAAGAAATACGAAATTTGCAGGGGCTACTGGGTGTCTTATAACGATTTCCGGAAAACTTAAGGGACTCAGGGCTTGTACTAAGAAATTTTTAGAAGGAGTTGTAATAAAAAGTGGACAACCTTCTAAAGATTACGTAAAGAAATACACTACTACAGTGAATACTAAACAAGGGGTAATAGGAGTACAAGTGAGTATAATGCTTCCTCATGACCCAGAAGGAATAATTGGACCATCTACTTTACTTCCTGATAAGATCGTAGTATTAGATGCTAAAGAATAAATAAAAAAATTTATTTAAAAAAAAGTGTATTAACGTAATTAGTTTGTTCCTGGTTCTTAAAATTGTTTGTATTTCGTTTATGCAAAAAAATATAAAAATAAAATTATTTGCATGAATAAAAAATTTTATGAGAGAGAGAAGAACAAAAAAAATTTAAGACATAACTAACACAACGAAGACGCTTAAAAAACCACAGTACAAACTTACATACTTTAAAACAAAAATAACTTTAATCGCTTCTTCTTGGACTTCCTCCTACTCTCCTTGGGGTAAACACTTTCTCAAAAGCAGGTGATGCATAAACTTTTCTTCCACAAATGTCAGTGTTTGAAAGTTTCTCAAGGGCAGTCTTCTGTTCTTCGGGGGTATCAAATTCAATGAACATGATTGGTCTCTCAGTATTAGCAGAAGTAATCCTACAATTTCCTAATAGAGAAGTAAGTTCCTTCTCTTCTTCTTCTCCTTTAGTAAGACCTTTAATGTAAAGTTTATTACTACTCATCATGACCTTCTCCTTGTTCTGCATACTACGACGAGCATAGTAAAGGGGGTACTCCTTCCCTTTAATAGTAATCTTTCCATCTCCATAGACAGCTTCTGCACTCTCGACAGTGTCAAGCTCTATGTTTGCATCAAGAGATTCAGGCATGCCTCTTCTCTTGGTCTTATTCAACTTGACTGCTACTCTAAAATTAGTATCTGACTCTAAATTATCATCAAGGTTCAGATTCACGAACCAAGGATGTTGATTATCTTCACTTACATTTCTTTTACATGTTTAGAGAGACCTTCCACCACGTCCTTTATGGTGATAGACTCATCCAAATTGTTGACTGCTACATTTGTTGTCTTCTTCATGTTGAGGGGTTAGAAAAAAAAATTTTTAAATATGTGAAGGGAGCAAGGAGGGAGATGTGGGGAGTAAGGAGGGAGATGGGGAATGGGCAGGTATAAGGAATGGGGAGATACGGTATAGGGATAGTGTATGTGGGAGTAAGTAAGGATATACAAAAAAAATTAAGAAAATAATATTTAAAAAATAATTTAATGCCATAACTACCTTATACTCCCCCACTATCTTATCCTTCTCCCACCAGCTACCCCACACACTATCCTATTCCCCACACTACCCTATCCTATGCCCCCCACTACCCTCTACTTCTACCTTATTTCACCTCCTCTAAAACACAATACACTTGATCATCCCCACATGTCACCAATATTTCATCTTTTTCTGAGTAAGATATACAATTTATATCCCCATTATGAACTCCCTTAATAATTTTCACAATTTCTAAATTCAAATCCAAAAATACTAAATTTCCACCATTTACTCCTGTTACTATCAAATTTTTATAAATACACAAACTGTAAATTGGTTCTATTCCCAATTTCTTCCTAATATTCTCTACAAATCCCTTTTCTAAATCATAAACGATTATTTCTCCGTTATCAGTACCAACAAATATTATAAAGTTTCTAATTTTCAAATCCCAAATCGTAGATCCACAAAAAATATCCTGAACCAATTCATAACTCCCACTAAATTCAAAATATTCATAAATTTTAATTGTAGAATCGTACCCGTAAGTAAATAGAAAATTATTATAAAATTCACAACCTTTAACATCCTCCGTATGATCCTCCAAAATTTTATCAATTTCTATAAAATCCCCGAATTTACAAAGCCAGACAGTCTTTCCCCGGGTACTCAAAGCTATAAAATCCTGATTTATTGAAATCCCCTTAATTTCAGTATCAGGTCCTTCTATTATATCAAATAATGAATTATTTTTAATTATAGAAGCAGTACAATCATAAGAAGTACATCCTATTACTAAATCATTGTCTTGATAAGATTTTATAGAAGTTATAGATTTATCATGTTTATGCAAAATTTTATTATTAGTACGATCTACTAGACACCCGGAAGAACCCCCAGTGTAAATATTAGAATTTGATACTAAAATAGCTCTTAATTTTTTATCAGTTTTGAATTTAGAAATTTTGAAATCTCCTTTGTTAAAATCTCCTTTGTTAAAATCATTTGAGTTTTTATCAGTTTTCATGCCCCTGTTAAAAAAATAATATTTTAAGATTATTTTTTAGTGATGGTATTTTTAAGCTTAATCTTAATATGTCGTATTTTAAACCTGCCCTTAATTTTCCTTTAAAATTTCCCCTATATCTCTCATACCCCTTATACTACCCCCCCCCCTCCTTACCTATCCTTAACCCCCCCCCCTCATACTACCCTCACCCCACCCCCCCTTCATTACACCCCTTAAACACCCCCCAAATGAATTCATCAGAAGTCGAAATTTTACTTAAAGAATTTGAGTCTAGTTCAGATAAGTTAGAGTGGTGGATAGGAAAGAATAAATCTATTACAGATCAAATAGCCCATCATTTACAATCACATCCTCTTTCCCTTGATCATCTTCAATTATGTTCCCTTCTCCTTTTAGAGAAATACGATTCTATGATTGAAATTATTAGGAATATTTTAATACAAAATCCTAATAGAAGTAGGGTATTCCTTAATGATCTCCTTAAATCTCCTTTTTATAATCAAAGGATGGCTATTCCTTCTATTTTAATTGATCTTCATAATAATGATATTTACTATAATAATGATATTCTATTGAAATGTTTTTATGATAATTCAGGGATTGTCATTAGAGAAGCTGTTTTATCCTTAAAAAAATATAAAATAATCCCTTTCTCTCAAGATGAACTTTTAAATTTGGCTCTATCTCTTAATAATCATAAATACGATTTTATTCAATGCCTAGTCCCTGAAATCCTAATTCATATTCACAAACCGACTTTTTTAATTTCTGAAATTTGTATGTCCAAGTCCTGGAGAAAGAGATTGGCTTTGGCTTTAAGAGTTAAATTTTATGGGATTACAGAAAGATTTACAATTTATAATTTACTTCATAAAGATCCCGAAGAATTTGTAAGATGTGCATTAGTAGAGAATTTGAATTGTATACAAGCTAGGGGTGATATGAATGGGGGTAATGAAGGTAAGGGTGAAAGTATGGATATTGTTGAAGATACCATTGAGGATATTAATAATGATCCTATTAATCCACCAACCAATACATCTTTACACCACTTTATTAATATTTTTATTAAAGATCCAAGTGAAAAGGTTAGAAAACAATTAATTAAAGTTATAGGAAATAATAATGAATATTACGATCATTTAAAGATTTTGGTGGATGATCCTAGTTGGTTAGTAAGAAAGGAATTATTGTGTATTCATAATGAGGATATTTATGAAAGTATCTCTCTTCCTTTAATATCTTCCTTACCTGTTACTTATGATTGGAGGATTAAAATTGAAATCTTAGAATCCATTTCTCAAATTGCAGATAAAAATCCAAAATTAATTAGAAAATGTTTAACAGAAATATTATTTTCTTATTTGGGAGATAAAGTAAATGAAATTAGAGAAAAAAGTAATTTAATAGTAAAAAAATTAATTAAAAATGAAGAGTGGGTTAAGGAATGGGAAGAGAGAATAGAAGAAATAATATTAAGTCCATCTTATTTAAAGAGATTGAGTATTTCCTTAATTTGTGTAGAATTTGATAAAAAATTTAAAACCAAATTTACTTTAAAATTATTAAAAGATAAAATCCCGAATGTACGACTTAAAGTTTTAGAAAATTTAAAAAAAGAAGATTTAAATGAAGAAATAAAAAAAGAAATTGAAGGAATGGAGAAAGATGAGTATATAATGAGGGAAATAGGGAGGATATTGTAAAGGGAGGGATTATGGGGGTAGGATAG
>KB908949.1:39043-60368 GCA_000383075.1 Nosema bombycis CQ1 | reverse complement strand
ACCCCTTCTCTACGTTCACTACCCCCCCCCTCCTCATACCCCCTCCCTCACTTTTTTCTTATGGAAGACTACACTTTATCTAAAAAAATCCTTCTGGACACCATCCAATCTGTAACAGGTGGAGACCCAACCATAAACGATTATATTTCAATTCATAAAGAAATCTTGGATACTAAATTTACTCTCATAAATCAAAACCATTTTAAATCTATTTGTGAAAAACTTAAGAATCTTCCTCAAGAAATTGAAGACTTAGAAATCAATTTATGCACGAAAAAAATTAAATGTCCTTTGACCCAGGAGAAGATTTCAGAACCGTTTTACTCGACTTGTGGACACGTTTTTGAAAGGACGGCTATTAAAGAGTATCTTATGAGGAATAAAAGGATTTGTCCTAATGTTGGATGTAAAAAAGAAGTAAAAGAGAAACAGTCATTATTTTGAAATAAATGAATCTAATAAATGTCAAATAAAAATCCCTTTATATCAATAAGCTTCCTTTTTATAGATCCTTTTATTTTATGCCCTTCATTTATATCAATTTTGATATCCCCTATCCATCATCTTTGTTTTTATGCATTTTATTGCCCCTATTTTACTGCTCCCATTTCCCCGTTTCCATACCCTCCTTCACTTCCCACTTCCCTACTTAACCCCCCCCCCCACTATCTCATACCCCCCTATCTATCACCCCCCTCCCATATCCCCATTTTTAATTCATCGCCTGTCATCCAATTATCCCCCTTTCCCCCTTAAATTTCCAAATAAAAAAAATAATCAAAATAGGGCTTAAGAAAATTATGAAAAAAACTAAATTTAGGTATATCAACTCAGAGTATTTAACTAAAAACAAAATCAATTATAAATCTAATCGTATTTGTAACCAGAAGTACAATAAGTACACTTTATTCATTAGGGTTCTTCTTCAACAATTTGAATACTTTTTTAATTCGTTCTTTTTTATGATTGCGGTAACCCAATGTTTCGATAGATTTGCTGTTGGGTCTCCTATTAGTTCAATTGGGCCTTGGGTTCTGGTTTTATGCATTTGTTTATTTAAAGAAGGACTAGAAGATTATAAAAGGTATGAAAGAGATAAAGTTCTTAATAATCAAATGTATATTAAGTATGATAAAGGAGTGTTTAAAAAGATAAGAAGTATGGATATACAAGTAGGAGATATAATCTTACTTCAAAAAGGGGAGAGGGTACCTGCTGATATGGTACTTCTTAAGACTTCGGATGTTAGTGGGCAATTGTTTATAAAAACGGATCAATTGGATGGAGAAACTGATTGGAAAGTAAGGTCTACTGTTCCTTTTATTCATAATGGGGATTTAAGTCTTTTAGAAAAAATTAAAATAATGGCAGAATCTCCAAATAAAGAAATTTATAATTTTCATGGCAGTATCACAGTAGAAAATTTTGAAATGAATGAAATTGAATTTGAAGAAAGGCCTAAGAAAGGGATTTTTAACTTTTTGATTCAACTATTTGAGAAGAAAGAAGAGGCAAGACCAGAAGAAGAAGAGAATGTGGATCCTATTGTTTATGATTGGGTTTATAAAAAGGCGGGTGAAGATGGCGGAATCGGGGCAATTTTAATTGATGAAGAAATACCTGGCCATGAAATTTTAGAAGAAGAAGAAAATGATGAAGAAAGTTCAATAAAAAATCCACCAGGTAGTCCAATTAATAAACGCCATCAAGAAAAGGGAAATGATAATAAGATTCGATAATCATAAGGTTGATGATAATGATAATAACGAATTCTAGAATCTGTTCCTATTAAAGATCATACAGGTGTCCATGGCTTAACCCTTGAGAATATGATTTGGAGTAATACTCTTATTACTACAAGTTCGGCTTTAGGATTAGTGGTTTATACGGGAGATGATACTAGGGCTATGATGAACACTTCTAAACCAAGAAATAAATCAGGGCTTTTTGATATGGAAATTAATGCTTATTCTAAATTTTTAGGAGGGACTAGTGCATGTTTGGCCCTTCTTTTTACTTATTTAAAAGGAGAAGTAGATCAGAAATCCCTTGTTTTTATAAAATTTATTGTTCTCTTCTCTTCGATTATTCCGATTAGTTTGAAAATTACTATTGATATGGCTCGTTATGTTTATGCGTACGATATTACAAATAATGAAAGCATAAAAGGAACAGTTGTCCGGAATTCGAACGTACCTGAAGAATTGGGGAGAATTAGTTATTTTCTTTCTGATAAAACTGGTACTTTAACTAAAAATGAAATGGAAATGAAAAGGGTTCATATTGGTACAGCTTTGTTTTCGGAAGACACTTTTCATACAATGAAAAATAATTTGATGGTATTTTTGAATAAAAAGAAGGAAGAAAAGCAGATCTTTGGGAGAAATAAAAGAGATATTTACTCTAGGACTTATGATGCAGTAGAAGCTTTAAGTATTTGTCATAATGTAACACCTGTTACTTCTGAAGATGGTACTGTTTCTTATCAAGCATCAAGTCCTGATGAAATAGCAATTGTTCAATGGACGGAATCCGTGGGAATGCGATTGTTTGAAAGACAAAAAACCAAAATTATAATAGAAAATCCTCAAAAAGAACATCAAGAATATGAAATTTTATACATTTTTCCTTTTACTTCTGAAACTAAGAGAATGGGAATAATTGTCCGTAATTCAAATACAATTCTCTTAATTGTAAAAGGAGCTGATGCTGTTATGCATAAACTTACAATTAGAAATGAATGGTGTGAGGAAGAAGTTGAGAATATGGCAAGAGAAGGTTTAAGGACATTAATAATAGCTAAAAGGATTTTAACAAATACAGAATTTGATGATTTTGATAAAGCGTATACTAAAGCAAAAGCCAGTTTAGAGAATAGAAATGAACAGATAGAAGAAGCCATGAAATCAATAGAAAAAGATTTAAATGTAGTTGGACTTACGGGAGTAGAAGATAAACTTCAAGATGATGTTAAAATTACTTTAGAAACCCTTAGGAATGCCGGGATTAAAGTTTGGATGTTAACAGGAGATAAAATTGAAACTGCTATTTCTATTGCTGTGTCTTCCCGGATTTTAACAAAAGATTCATTTTATGCAGTCCTTGAGAATTTAAAAGATTCGGATAGTTTAAATAGGAAATTTAAAGAAATAGAAAGATCTAGTTATAATTCCTTAGTAGTTGATGGTACGACTATGAGTTTAATCCTTGAATATGCCTTTGATCGATTTATAGAATACGCATCTAAAATGGATGTAGTAGTTGGATGTCGATTTTCTCCTACACAAAAGGCACTCGTAGCTCGACATCTTAAAAATAAAACCAAAAAAATCGTGTGTTGTATTGGAGATGGGGGTAATGACGTGTCTATGATTACAGAAGCCAATATCGGAATAGGAATAGTAGGAAAAGAAGGGAATCAAGCTTCTTTAGCAGCAGATTATTCAATTTTAAAATTTTGTAATGTAACTGAATTGATTCTTTGGCATGGAAGAAATAGTTATAAAAGTAGTTCTATACTTGCTTATCTTATAATTCATAGGGGTACTATCCTCTCCGTACTCCAAGGTTTATTCTGTTCATTTATAAAGTTTATCCCTTTTAATTTATACAAAGGCATAATCTTAATTGCCTTTGTTTCTCTTTACACGTTTTTCCCTATTTTTTCCACAGTTTTTACGAGTGATGTCACAAAAGAAACCGCCAAGAAATTCCCTGAAATTTACAAAGAGCTTTTAGAAAATACCCTTTTGAGTATAAAAGAGTTTGCTGCTTGGAATGTAATGTCCTTTTATCAAGGTACAGCCATTATGATCATAACCCTTTGGTCTAAACAAGAACTTTTTGCTATCTCTACCATTACTTTTACTTCTTTAATTATAAATGAAATTCTAATGGTTCTACTGACCATAAGTAGGATTAATAAGTACGTTGTTGCATCTTGTTTAGTTTCTATTTTCATTTACATGTTAAGTTTTACTCTATTCCGCCATTATTTCTATTTAGATCAACCTATTTATATTTTTATTCCTAAGGTTCTACTGATAAATTTAGTGGCTATTTCTCTTATGCTCATAAAATGGGCTATTGGTTATTATCGACCTGATACATCAAGTAAATTAGAAAGTTCTCAAGTTTAAAAAAAGAAAAGTAGAGGGGGTGATAAGGTAAAGGTGATGATATAACAAAATGATATTAAAGTAATTTCTATTAATGCCTTATTCTTAATATTCTCTATTTCAAATTATTTTCCTTTTAAGGAAATATTTTTGTGATAAATACAATTCATCAATTAATTTTTTACTAATTCGAATAGGGTGAACATAAGAACAATCCCCTCCCTTCGTACACGACCTCCTTAAAAAATCCTCACAAACTCCTTCTGAAATATTGAACATTGCTCCTTTTTCTACTTTAATTTCTGAATAAAAATACGTTCTGGTGGATAAACCGAGAAAAGCAGACTCTGCACTTGATTTTGATTCAAATTGAACGTAAACATTCCCAAGGATGTGTTTGCATGAATTCTGAGCAATTATTAAATTTTTGATTTCTCCGTAGTCTAAACTTAAAGTTGTAAAAATGTCTTCAAAAAAAAATTCAGAATGTAATTGGATTTCAAAATCTGAAAGGGAATTTTTTGTGTCATTTTGTGGATAAAAATAAAGATTTTTAAGAACTAAACACGGGGAGTTTTCTAGAAGTTTGTGGGTTTTGATGCAGTCGTCACCGTGTTTGCATGAATTTGTTTTTGAGAAGAAAGTGCATAAAGGTTTGTTCATTTTGGGGAGTCAATGCAAAAAAATATATTTATAGATAACTTTTATGCGCATGCAAACAAATTTTTATGAACAAAATAAATGCCAACTTTCATGCGCATAATTTTAACAAGCAACTTTTATGCGCATAAATCATGGCAAACAAATTATTACAAACTTTTATGACCATAAACCATAGCTACCTTCATGCGCATAAATAAAAACACAATTATTTTTTTATATATTAAATTAATTCCTTTAATTTTTACCCAAATCTTCAAGTGTAAAATCTTTTACCTTTGTGTTGTAGAATTTCTCAATTTCTTTCAAATTAGGAAGTTCATGTTCGTGAAGTAAAAGAATAGCAATCCCTTTCTTACCGTATCTTCCAGATCTCCCAATCCGGTGAATATACGTACTTTTCTTATTTGGTGGGGGTACATCAAGACAAAACACAACAGATAAATCTTGAATATCAATTCCTCTACTTAATAAACCAGAAGATACTAAAATCCTATTTTTTCCTGATCTAAATCTCTCAAGTACTTCTTCTCTTTCAGTTTGGACTTTATCAGCTGTTATTACTTCACAAGGAATTCCTTCTGCATTCAAACCCTCATAAATATAATTGGCACTTACTTTGGCGGTCACAAAAATAACAGTTTGTCCGAATTTATGCCTTTTAAATAAATCAACTAAAGTTAATAATTTAGTATTAATATCATTCTTCCTAGGACTATTATCTCTTCCTAAATTAATTAAGAATTGTTTTATACCAATTAAAGTCTGTTCACTTTGTCTTAAATCAATTATAACTGGATTATTAAGGATTTCTTCAGATACAGCCAATTCTTCCTCTTCGTAAGTAGCCGAGAACATAGCAATCTGAATTTTTTTTCTATTTAAAGCCATAAAAATATTTTTGACTTGTTCCATAAAACCAGCCTGGAGCATCTCATCAGCTTCATCAATAATAAAAAGTTTTATATGTTCAGTTTTTAAATGTTCTTCATGAATCATTTGTTCTACTCTCCCAGGAGTTCCTACTATGACTTGAGGATTAGAAGAAAGATGTCTAATATCATTTTGAACAGGAGTACCCCCAGCCAAAAGACAAACATTAACATGCATAAATTTAGAGAAATCCATAAAACGATTAGCATTTTGAGCAGCCACTTCTCTGGTATTTACTAAGACTAAAACTTGAGGAGCATTAAGTTGTAAATCCAAAGATTGTAAAGCACCAATAGCAAAAGCCCCAGTTTTACCAGTTCCACTTTGAGCTTGAGCCCGAATATCACACCCATCAATAATTGGTTTTATAGCAGCTTTCTGAATAAAAGAAGGAGTTTCAAACCCAATAGCATAAATACCCTTTAGTAAATTAGGATCTAAATTATATTCTTCCCACCTGTTGTACAATTTAACATCAGTCTCGTATTTTCTATTTTCATCAAAATTTGAATTGTCTGTATTTTCAACAATTGCCATGAAGGGGGGTAAAAAAAAAATATAAAAAAGTTTTTTGTGGTTGGGTGTGGGGGGGGGGGTATGTGTGTGAGGAGTGGTATTGGTAAGTCTAGGTGGATGGTAGTATGGGAAGTGGGTATATAGAATGAAAAATGTTTCTATGTCAGTACACTTCCCCCTTCAGACTTCCCTTTACCCCCCCCCCTCCCCTTTACTAAAATACTCAATACTCTTTTTTAAATTTTTCTTTTCATTTACATCACTCAGACACTCATCCAAAATTTTTATCCCTTTCACAAAACTTTCTAAATCTTTTTTATTTTTTGCATTGAGTCTTTTTTTGTTTTTTATTAAATAAAAATCAATAATTTCAAATAAATCGGACAAGTCTACGTGTTCATAAGTTTCTTGGATTATTTTTACAATTTTCTTAATGTAAATCAAATTATCAAAAATCCCTTCTCTGTAATAAACATCCAAATAAAATAAAATTTCTAAAAATAAATTGATTTTTAAAGAGAAAGCGTATTGATAAGCCAATTCTATTAATGATAATTCTATTAAAGTATTAATAGAAAATAGAATATGATCATATTTACTTTTACTATTCAGTAATTCCTTATTATTAATAAAATTAGAAATCACGTACGTTTTAAGTTCGGACTTGACTTCTTCTGAAAATTTTATAAAAAATTTAAAACTGTTTTTTTCCTCGATTTTCACAAAATTTGAAAATTTAAAAATGTCCGTGTTTTCAAGGCCCTTCAATCCTTGAAATTTACAAAAAATTGAGTATTTGAAGTTTGTTTTTCTTGATTAGACCAATCAATTAAATTAAAATCTTTTTTATCAGTAAAAATTATAATTGAATTAATAACATTTTGATCATTAATAAAAATTTTCTCATAATTAAAATATTTTTTAAATTTTTCTTTCATTTTCCGGTTTACAATTTCAAAAGATTTTTTTAAGGAAATTGCCCCGAAAACCCTTAAAATCCCTTCTTCTTCTTTTAAAATTTTTAAAAATGAATTCGTAAACCATAAATTTGAATTTGCATAATTATTCCTGTCCCATCTGTGCTCTTGGAACATTAAAATTACTTTCTTTAAAACTTCTTCTGATCTTTGGTTTATGAATTTTAAACATCTTTGTTTTATTGGATCTTCTCTTATAAATTCATAGAGATCTATACAAATATCGATATTAGGCCTAAAAATTAAAGTAAAATCATCTTCTTTTCCTTCATTTTGAATTTTATTATTTAAAATCCGATTATGAATGGAATACTTTTCATCGAACTCTTCCTCGTAATTGATATCATCCAAAATATTAATATTTTCAAATTATCCTATCTCAATATCTTTTTTATCACTGACCGTGTAGACATCAATAAAAGTATTAATTACTTTTTGAATAATTAAATTTAAATTTTCACTTCCTTTATCACAAAAAATCATAAAACCCTTGTACTCCGCATAATAATTCTTTTCTTCATCATCTAATTGAGAAAAAGCATTGTCAGTCATTTGCCTTAAAAAATTTAAATTGTATTTTATCATTTTGATTTTGTTTACGATCAATTTAACCAAAAGACTTTTAAGATTTCGATTTGATTTAAATTTTGGTTTTCCGTTGTAAAAACACGAGATCTTGCCTTGAGATTTTAAAGTAAAAATGATTTTGGTTCCATCAATTAAAAGGGGGAGTTGGTTATTATCATTAAAGGTAGTGCTATCTTGGGTGGTGTTGTCTTGGGTAGTGTTATCTTGAGTAGTGTTATCTTTGTTAACCTTATCTAAACCATCATCCCCATCCTTACAATAATTATCCCCCTCACATTCACTACTACCATCATCATATTCACTTCCTTTTTTGTTTATGCCATGAATTATTTCTTCAATGCTTCGAAATATATTTTTTTCTAAATTTGCATAAACAAACCTGTCATATTTTAAAATCCTATTAAGTACGATTATAAGTCTAAAATAATCTTTAAATTCTATTTCATTATTGTAAATAAATAAATCTAATTTAGAAAATATCTCTTCACAAACTTCTCTAACATCTCCTTCTACTTCTAAACCAAAAGTATCTATTCCTTTAATATTATACAAATTTTTATTTTTAATTATATCTCGGACTTCCTGGAGGTCATGAACAGCTTCTTGAATCTTATTTTCTTTATAAAAACTTTTAAAAGATTCGTATTTTTCTTTTAAATTCACTAAATCTTCACAAATTTCATTTTTAATTCTCAAATATTCCGTCTCTTGATAATTCCCGTAAATATCTTTTGTGTTTATGTTCATAGAAGAAGTGCTTTCTACGATTTTTTGCATTTGATTTAAATCTTTTAAACCTTTTGTTGTTAAATTGTAACACTCAGTGTACGATAAAACACTATCACTAAAACCTTTATAAGTCTCTTCTATAATCTTCTCCATAATACGTTCTACTTTATGATAAATATTCCTATAATTAGAGAGTTTTAAACTATTCCTTTTAATTTCTAAAGCTTGTTTTAAAGGATTGTATTCTTCTGTTAAGACAGTCTCCCAGTCTATTCTTAATTCTTTAAGGACGAGTTCAGCGTCTTCCATGGGGATAAACCAGGGGTGGGCAAACTTTTTGGATCGCGGGCCAGTAAATTAAAAAAATTCTTGTCGCGGGCCGGATGGTCGCAAAAAAATAGTGCCGCGGGCCGGATGGGCCAAGAGCACTCAGATCAAAGCTACAAAGACTTTTTTTATTTAAAAACTTTCTCGCACTAAACAACTGCCAACTTAGCATTTTTAGCATTAATAGAACATATATTTTATGTTTTATGAGTAGATGAACTAATTTAAGCTTTAAAAATCATAAAACAATTCTAATTTTTGCAATGTTTTTTTTTTACAAAACCATCGGCGGGCCGGATTAAAACCTCATACGGGCCGGATCCGGCCCGCGGGCCGTAGTTTGCCCATCCCTGGGATAAACAATTAGAAGGTTTTAAAATGTTAAGTGGTGTACTTAAGAAATGACTTATGTTTATATAGCATCATAACCCATTTTTAAAATATTACCTCTTGTTTTAAATATTTATTTGTGTTCTGTTTAAAATATCCTATTAAGTCCTTTTGAAATACTTTTGTTTATTTAGTTGATCAACATCAAAAACCATTTTAAATATTTAAATATCCTGTTCTTAAATTCTAAATCATTTTACAATATCCAACCACTTACCTTTAAAACTTCCTTTTTAACACTTCCTTTAACCTCTAATTGGTTTTTACTTTATTGACTCCTCATCAATTAACTTATAAAATTTAACTAAAGAAAGGGACCATGGGTTACGAAATTTGTGCTAAGAAATGCAGTGAAATGGGAGAAGACGTAATAAAAACCAATTTCTTAGACACTCTCTTACAAAGATCAAAAGGACATAAAATAGGATTCTTTTGTCACTTTGCTTGTCTTAAAACTTTAAATTTAAAGAATGCTAAAAGAAATGGAAGGTGGGGATTCCAGCCTCTTCTCGGAATGAATGAGTTCTTTTCTTCTATTTTCTCTTTGGCTACTCTTTTTGTGAATATTTATTCTTTTAATAAGCACATTAGGCCAAAACTTAAAGGAGATCACATCTCTAATTTGTATTTAATACAATATTACATAACAAATATCGCTTTTATCTCTTCTTTCTTATTTCATATGCATGAGAATACACTTACTAGACATTCAGATTACTTTTTTGCTTTTTTAGTATTGGTTTACGCTTTATTTATTTCTTTAGTACGGATTTTAAGAATATTTTTTACTGTTGGACCTGTTTTTCTCTTTCAAATTCAATCTCTTTTTACTATTTTCTACTCTTATCATGTTTATAGGATGTTAAGTATTGAATTTGACTACGCTTACAACAAAGTAATTTGTATTTTTATAGTATCTGGTATATTTATAAATCATTTAATAATTTACTTACGATATAGACACCAACCACACGCTAAAAACATTTTATTCTTTACTGCTCTCTTTTTTATTGCTGGTTTTATTGAAATTCAAGATATACCTCCTTACGCTTATCTTGTTGATTCTCATGCGATGTGGCACCTTATAAGTTGTTTGTCTACGCCTTTTTACTCATCTTTTTGGAGTGAAGACATGAGAATAAATGGACATTAAATAAAAAAAATGTATTTTATTCAATTTAAAACTTAATATTAAAATTTTTCCTGTAATAATCTAATAATTTCTTAGAGAGCTGATCATTTCTATCCAGTAAATCAGTTAAAGAGACGTTTTTATTGGTGAAGTTTTGTGTATTTGTGGGATTTTGGTTTACTGTCATTTTAAAAGAGGGCAAATTGTGGCAAAAATAATAAATTTTTATTATAGCTTATATGTTAACTACATAATACACACTAATATACTCTACTTAAATCTACATTCACTTACCTTCTATAAATACTCTTTATTAAAGTTTATGGTATACAACAGAATAAATAGTCGCACTAAAAACAAATACACCAAATAGAAATGAAAGATAAGAAAGTACTACGAGACTGGTTGGTTTTGGTGTATCCATATGAAAATAAAATAAAGAAGGAAATATTAGACACATAAAAGATGATGCTGTGGCTCCAATTATCGTATAAACTAATCCTAAATCCATTCCACTAATCGCTATTCCGTAAGTCATTAAAATTATTAAAGTTGTTACAATAAACGAAAGGATTTTGGCTTCTTGTTCTTTAAATTTAATTCCGATCATTTTAATTAAGTAGGTTCTACTAGGATTTACTTGTAATGGATAGGATACTCCCATTACTATTACATAAAGGAATCTTACTATTGTGGCTAGTACATCATTTGGGTAATTCTGAATAATATTGTCTTTAATCATTTGTCCGTAAAGTAAATAATTGATAAGACCAAAAGGAATATAAAGAATAAGAGCCGAAAATGCTACAAAGTAAATCAATTTCTTCATTCTGGGCACAGAGTTATCGTCCATTTCACTGTGAATAGCAAAAATATTTTGATGGCACGTAAATGAAAAAACAAATTTACCGAAACCACTTAAATAATTGATATTTGGAGTAGTAAAATAAAGTACAACAATATTATTAGGAACTTCTGTCTTTGCGTATCTATAAACTGTGGCTAATACCACAAAAAATATGGCCACTACACCACAAAATGATGTATATTTTAATTTATCTAATTTTTGAAAATAACAAAAAGGTCCAGTGAATGCCAAAAACACGATTAAAAGTGTTTTTGGATTATCTAAAATTGTATTACCAAATACAGTCTTAATTACAACAGGAAGTAATTGTCTAGTAATAATCAAATAAGAAAGAGATACACCAAAACATTTTAAGAATACAGAGAAATCTACTAAAAATTTAGAGTAAGGCATGTAAATACTAGCCAATTCAGATAAAGTTGTATTACGCCCATTTTCATCTGCACAAAGAACGTATAAAATAAGACCAACCACTGCAAATAAACCAGAGACACAAGTAAGGATAATAGAAGGAATAATCCCGTAAGTCATAAATAGATAAGGAAAAGATAAAGCTCCACTTCCAATTGATGTCTTCAGGAGGGTAACATAACACGATGTGAACTTGGCTCTCATATTTATTTTTTGATTAAATGTTTTATAAGTTTGTGTTTCAAGAAAATGATCTTCTACGTAAAAAAGAGCTTGAAAAAAATAAAATTTCCTAAAAAGTGACCGCCTTTTTCAACCAAAAAAAGCTTTATAATAATAAAAAACCACCCGACGCGGGGCTCGAACCCGCGACCCTTAGGTTAAGAGCCTAATGCTCTACCGACTGAGCTAGCCGGGCTTAATAAAATTCCAATATAAATTACATAATTGAGTCTAATTACATCATCATCAATTAATTTTAAACACAAATTACTTTTTAATATACTTTTTTAACAACTAATTATTTATTCAAGTTTTTCTTCTTCGTTACTAACTGCAGATAATTCATCTACTGATGAGTTCGGATCTTCAAATTCTTCTTGATTTTTACTTTTTTCGGGTTCAAAGCTCCTAAGTCCCATCTCAGGAGTCTCAATTTTTGAATTCAATTTCTGAATATTGAGACTTTGATCATCGAGTAAGGAATCAGCAGGATTTTGTTTATCTCCTGTTGTATCCTGGATTTTTTTACGATTCCTTGCTTCTTTGTATTTGTTATTGGCGTAATTGTAATAATGAAAGAACTTATTAAGTATTTTTTCTTTAAGAGTTATCATGTACTGATCAAGATCCTGTTCGTATACTTTTAAAAATCCGTTGATGTAAAAGCGGTAAACAAAGGCAGCCCCACTACAAGTAGGAATAGAAAGCCACATGACAATAAGAAGACGACCTACCTGATAGAAAGGTATGAATCTTAAGAAAGTAGAGAATACATTATCGAATACTAAGAATAACGACATTACTTTAAAGTAGTGGGAGTATTGTAATCTTAATCCTTTGTATAATTTCCTGGCTTTGTAACTTTTGTAAGTATTAAAAAGGACAAGGGAAGCAATTGAAATGTTTGTGATGAGTTTGAGCATTTTCTTGGGGGTTAATTTATTAAAAATATTAAAATTTTAAAAAGAAAGAAAGGTGTTAAAGGTTCGGAGTAAAAATAAAAAGTAGGCAATTTTAACTTTAAGATTATTAGTCTTTTTAAGATTAACAACCGTTATCTAATAAACTTTAATAATCATTATCTTATATTTTTATTTCTATCTATTCTCTTTACATGCTCATCTGCTACACTTTTCCAAAACTTAGTGTGTTGATTTGGCGTATTCAAATAATGATCTTTAGTTAAGAAATCTTCCATCTTCTTACGGATTTCATCAAAATTGTTTTGTTTTTCCATAGGCGGAGTTCTGTTACAAATTTAAAAATAAAAAGTAACCAATTAAAAATTAAAAGAATGTGATTGGAGTATCAATAGGAGATATTATTGAAAAAAAAGGCTGTGAGAATAACACCTATCTTTAATTATATTCATTATTTTAATTTTTTTAATACAAAAACTTTTTATTCCCCCCAATGGACACCAAAGATATAGAAAAATTCTTAATAAAAATCGAATTAAACTCAGATGCCTACATTACAGGCGAATTCCTTTATAGAACCAGTACACAATTACAACTCCTTAATAGTATGTACAAGGCAGGTGATAAAGTCGTACTACCAAGTGTAACTCTAAGTGTTTGTGACATTAAAAGTGTTGTGAGATTAAATGAAACAGAGATAGAAGCTTATATGAGTGTAATTAAAGAGAAAAATATGATAGATGAATGTTTAAAATGTACTAAAAAAGAAGATCAAGATGAATACTCAGGAATTAAAACGATAGACGAAGGATTTGAATCTATTTATGAAGGAAGTAGTGAAGAATCTACTTTAAATTTGGGACAAGATAAAGAATCTGAAATTTATGAAAGTGAATCTTCTTCGGATGAGACGTCTTCTTGTGTATCCGAAGAAGAAAATTTAAAAGAAGCCTTTGCTAGGAAATTGGCAGCTTTGAACTCTGCGAAAATATCAAATGTTGTTAACAAGGAGGTCGTTGTGAAAGAAGAAGAAATAATTGTTAAAACAGAAGCTCTTAATATTAAAGAAGAGGTTAAAATTATAGAAGAGATTAAGAAAGAGCCAGAAATCTCAGGGTGGACTGTCCCTGAACAATTACAAAAAGATGTTTTTAATTTACAAATTGATAATCAAAAAAATATAACGGAAAAGAAATTTAATAAAATACCGTACGACTTTGATAAAAGACAAAATAGACGTAGAGATGGATTTCAATACAAAAGAGAAAGTGTAGATAGAAAGACATTTCAATCTAAAACGGCTTTATCAAAAGGGACAATTGTTTACGGGTGGAAAGAAAAGAAATACAAAAATGGATTTGAGATATTAAAAGCCATGAGTTCTAACTTTGATAATAAATACGAACAACAAAAGGAATGGAAAGGGTTTCAGGGTGTTGAACTGCGTGAAGGTGGTAAGAAATTGTATCATGAAAAATTCAGAAGGAACAAGAAATAAAATTAATATATTTTTTTAAAAAGGAGTGTGTAGTTTGTTTTTAAGGATAAACAAAGGTCGGTAGATTATAAAATAATTTAATTAAATTTCTAGCTTAACATCTTCTTTAAATTTTTCTCGAATTCATTAACGGTCTCCGTCTTTAAAACGTCTATTTTACTTTTTTTTCTTTGTTCTAAAACGTAATTCTTTTGTTTCTCAATTTTGCCAATTAACCGATCAAAAAATTCAATAAAAACGCCCGTTTTTAAATTGTTAAGTTCGTAAATAACAACATTGGCCAACTCAGGAAATCCGATATTAGTAGAGAAGGCATCTAAGTGCTTCATTAATATATTTTCAAATTCTTTAATAATGAACATGTGAGCTTCCTCCGATTTTAATTCATTTTGTTTTAGTGTCACATTCGAATAATCAATGTTCAAATTCATACAAGCCAAATTTTTTAAATCTAAAGTTTGTTTAACTGTAAAAAACAAATAATAAGAAACAGGTACGTAGAATCGCGTGTTAATTATGGATTTTATCAATCTTAATCTAAAAATGGCGTGTTTGTAATCCGTAAATTTTTCTATAATCGAAATAATTAAATCAGTATGAGCTCTAAATTGAGTGTGTGTCTTTATAGATTTAGTGATAATTTCCAAAACAAAAATAGATTTTACAAGATCTGGGTCTTGTGATTCAAGTTCTAATTTAATTTGATCGGTTTCTTCTTTAAGATTAATTGGTTCTTTGACGTACTCTGCTATTTTTAAAACAATGTCTTCTGGTTGTTCTCTTTAAAGTTTTTCAAGATACGAAGTGAATTTCTTGACTTCTTCGGGCATTTGGAGGGTTATGAACGGAAGTTAAAAAAATAAAAAAGAGCCAAGCAAACAAATAAAATTAATAGGGAAAACGACGATAAGCTTTAATATTCCAAGCAGCTCGTCTAAACAATTAAATAATAATTATAACCACGTTTTTTAAATTTACTTTCTATGTTTATTTAAGTATTCTTCTTGTACTTTTATTACTTCTTGACCATTAGAACACTCACAATATTGATCTAATAACTCTCCATTTAATCTGTAAAACTCTTCTCCATAACCAAATCCTTCAAATAACTCAAAAGCTTCTTCTTTAAACCCGCAAATATACAAACCAGCACTTAAAGCTTCAACACAATTTAATTTATACGGTTTTCCGTAATTGACATTATTGGCGGCCACAAGGAAAGGAAGGAGTCTATTATGTCTTTTAGGAAGTGATTTGAAATCTACTTTATCTAGTTGAGCCCACGAACAATCTATAAGGCCTATACCGTATTTCTCGATCCATTCGCGATCTGCTGGAGATATTGAACACTGACCCATTGGTGATAAAATTATTCCATTGAAGTATTTTGACTTTGGTTGTGGTGTGACTTTCTTTGCACGAATCAATTTTTGGCCAGAACATTTTTTTCTGTCGCATTGGTCAAACTCATAAATAATTTTTCTCATAATGAAAGGGGGTGTTTGTGTTCATTTGTGCCGTTTAATGTTGATTTATTAATGTAAATTAAATAAATGTACTAGTTTTTAGTTATCTTAGTCTTATTCTACCTTTTTTATCTTCTTTTTCCAACTTTTATTTTTTTTCTTTCTATAAATAAAAATTTTTTTCTTAACCCCCACTTGCTTATCAGGAGTCTTCTTTTATAGTTCGCTCTGTTACTCGCAAGGTACATTAAAAGTCTTAGAGAGTGGAATTACTTTGTTGTAATTCTTAGGAAAAGACTTATATTTTAATCTAATTTATTTTTAACCGTTATGAATAATAAAATAGAGTTATATTACATGATAAAAAAAATGAGAAATTTACTCATTGCACCCGTGGATATCATGGGCTGTTATTCCATTCCATCGATAGTAAAAGATGAAGAAAAGAAACTTTATGTTCTTATTTCTTTGTTGCTTTCTTCACAAACCAAAGATGAAATAAATTTTCAATCGATGTTGAATTTGATAACGAGCAAACACAAAAATGTTAACAATAATAACGTAATAAGATACAAAAACTTATTTACAGATACAAAGAACTATCTGGAAGTGGAATTTAATGGGAACAAATTGAAAGTAGAGAAATTAGAGGATTGGATTTCTATTATTGAGAAACACATTAAAAACTACACGTTTAATCTTAAAATATTAAGTGAAATGACCTTGGATGAAATAAACAAGTGCATTTCGAAAGTTGGATTTCATAACAAAAAATCTGAATTGATTAAAAATCTTTGTGAACATCTTTCTAAGGAAGGATTTCCAACGACACTGGGCGAATGTAAAAAAATTAAAGGATTCGGTCTTAAAATGGGTTTGCTTTATTTGAATAAATTTCAAAAAGTAACGGGGATAAGTGTTGATACGCATGTTCATCGAATTTCTAATAGAATAGGACTGGTAAAGACAAAAAATCCTGAACAAACAAATTCAGAATTAGAAAAATTATTTGATATTACGGAATTTGGAGATGTAAATTCTGTTTTTGTTGGATTTGGTCAAATAATTTGTACGGCTGTTAAACCGAAATGTGAGAGATGTCTCATAAAGAAAGAATGTGAGTTTGGTAAAGAAAGCTGGTAAAGAGGGTGTTGTTATATTTACAGAATGGAAATAAAGGTTTTAATTTATCTTTTAAAGGACATAACCATTTGTCCTAGTTGTTGCAAAATTTGCTTTTAAAAAAAATACCGCTTGCTTTTTAGATGTGATTTTCTGTTATAATAAAACTAAGGAGTGTTATAAAAGACCATGTTATACTAAAGATTAAAATTTTTACGTGTTCTTTAATAAACCTTGTCAATCTTATTGTTGTAATTTAAAAGAAACTAACCATTTATTAATCTCCCTTTAGTGATAATTCAATAATCTGTCAACCATTTTATAACGACTTCATTAATAAGAGTTTATTGTTTATAAAATGTGGTTTTAACCTTCAAAAAAACTTTAACTTCACCTTACAACAACACCATCAAGTCTACAAAGTATTTTAACCATTTGTCTGCAAATATGAGATGTTGTAATTTGTAATTGTAAACAAATCAAATAACTTGTTTATTTACTTGAATTCAAGTTAATGGCCAGGACTAAGCACATTTAATCTTGTTTCGATCGGTTCTCTTATTTCAGTGATGTCAAACAAGCGACCCGCGAAACACTATTGACCTATTAGCATTTAACAGTGACTTACCAGAATTTTTTTTGCATTTATAAATTTATAAGTGACCCACTTGGCCATGTGATAGCATAAGATATTGCCAAAAAAACTTATTTTCCCTCGAACTCCCCCATCGCTGCTTAGAGACATTTTGAATTTAAGTTTTTTTGATTTTTTATTAGTGTTTTTAATTTATCGATCTTGTTTGTAAACATAAAAAATTTTTACTTTTACTCAAATTTAAGTTTATTAACATACGTAAATATTTGCATCGTAACTACCAAGAATCTCGACTTGATGTTTGCAAATATAACAGGTTGTAGAACGAGTTTTAAAATCGTAAAAAAATTCAAATAATTCATCTACTAATTCAAAACTAAATTGATGACCACAACTAAATAATGTTAATCGTTTTTTAAGAGGTTCATCTTCTGTTTCATTGGGCTTTAGCGTCGAATACTCGATACCGAATTTCATTAAAAGTCCGATTTTATGAATTATTTTTTTCCCGGATAAATCTGATATTTCCTTTTGTAGCAATCTCTTTTTAACTCTTTCAATGAGTGATAAACCATAATAAGACCATTTTATTTGGTATTTGTTATCTTCTTTATACACTATTTCATATGTTGTATGTTCTTTATGTATTTCTGAATAGTAGTGAAATAATGTCATCAATACAATTGCAGTTGATTTATTGCACGAGAAAGGTTTATTCATAAATTTCTTTAAATCAGTTTTTTTCTGGGAATATTTCCTTGTAAAGCAAGTCTTTAAACATTTTAACATTCTTCCAGTGAAAATTGGCTTTGATTTGTTTTTGGTAAAGCGATCAATCGTGTTGCAATAACTTTTTCTAGACCTCTTAAATCCTTCTGAATGGGCTTTTACATACACTAGCGTGTTTTTTTCTTCAGGTAACGTTGATTCTAGATCGTTATTTAATTGTTTTAACACATCGATTATTCTAGAGAGCAACTCTTTAGTAGCTTTTGTTTCAAATTTACTGCTATATTTAAAATCAAACCAGAGGCAAAGATCATCCATACTATCATTTAATGCCTTATTACCATTTATTACATTTCCTAAGTGAACTATCTTCCATCCAACACTTTTAGCGACGCTGTCATAAACCTTTTTTAAAAAATTATTGTAAAAATCTTTTATGTTGTCTATAGAAAAATCCGATTCGTTAAGTAAAGTATTGATTTTTAGAACATTACAGACTATTTCGATTATAATCTCTGTTTCAAAATATGGGTAATACATTCTACAATCTCTCTTTTTAGCATCCAAAATAAAGGTTCTGATACGAGAATTTTTTTCACTTTTGATGTCAATTAGAACATCTATTATCTTAACTATTATTTGTTTAAATATATCAAAAGAAAAGATCATTGGTGATTTTTTAGAATCCATCCATCTTTGTATGTTTGTTTCATTATTTAATTCATCAATAAACCTATTTAAAATCCCATCCTTTTCATGACATTGCGAAGAAGATAAAGCCGAAAATGAAATAAATAGAAATTTCAACAAAAATTTTACCATAATGGGCACTTTAAATTTTTTTTTATAAAAAACCTTAAAATAATTTTTAATTTTAAAAAATCAAAACAATTAAAACTTTCGATCATTTTAATGTATTGCGTGATGAAAGAAATTAAACAGTCAAAATATCAATGTTAATTACATAAGAACGACATAATGACTCAAGTTGTGACAATAAAGTTTCGGTTTTAACATTATGTTTTTTACTAGTTAAAAGGTAAAATTTAGGTTAAATTTGTTTATTTGTTTGCAAACAACTGTCAAAAGAGTAAAATTTACAAAATTAGAAAATTATTCGAAATTAAAGAAAGTTAAAGGGTAAACAGTTCAACATTCATAAAATGAAACATAGATATAATCAGGTTGTTTTAGTTAACTTTATTAAAATATCAAATTATTTTTTTCGGCTTAATTATATTAACATTCAGATCTGTTTAAGGCAAAACATTAACCTTTTTTGAGTATCCTTACATATTGGTTTTTGTAGACTGTCATCAGATATCAAATATGAATTAGTTTCGCTCATTGATTGACTTTATTATCTGAACAGTGTTTCAGAGCCCTTTTAAAGGTATTAAAGGAGCGTGCCGCCTACAAATGGCACGAGAGCGAAAAGGCTAAAATAACACTACTGTTTTGATTGACTTCAAGAATTGTTATGTTTAATTTAACAATTCATCTAAAATTTATTATTTTTTCGTAAAGAAAAATTGATCGAGTTGAACAAAATGAGGTTTAAACTAAAAATAACATAAAGAAAAAATTTTTATTGTCCATATAACTATAAGTGGTACGGAATTATCGTATTTACGAAAAAGATTCGAATAAATGCGAAATCGGTAACCGTAAACTCGCCATGGTGTTAAAATGCGGACAAAGACTCATTGATATTTTATTAGGGGTTTTAACTAACTGATGGGGCCTCTCACAAAAAATGATGAGATGTAAATGTTACATTTTACAGTATTTTAACACTACTCTTTAGATTGCCTATGAAAATTATAACTTTTTATCCATAAAAATCGTTATTTGTTAACATTAGTAACACTTTGGCAACAAGAAAATTTAATGAAATTGTAGATATCTAAAAATTTTTTATTAAAAATGAAAGATACAAAGGCTATCTACACCTTTGTAGATTATATTTTACTTGCATTTGTAAACAACAGTGTCATAGCTACCAACAATCCAGATCGGTATTCTACAAATATGGCATTTTAAAGGAGTAGTGTTTCTACTATGATAATATTCTACGAACTCATCGATAAGTTTCAATCCAAGTTGGTGACCACAGCTCATTAAAATCAGTTTTGTATTTTTAGGATTGTCTTCGATAGCTTCTGGTTTTATTGTTGAATATTCAGTGTCATAATCAACTATGAGACCAAACTTGTGAAAAATTTTTCTACTTGCAAATCCAAATATTTTTTTTTGTAGCCAGCGAGCTTTAATTTCTTCTTTTGGTTGCGTATCAGAAAGAGACCTATTTATCAAATAAAGATCGTTTTCCTTTAAAACAATATTAAATTTTGTATTACATTCTCTTATCTCTGAATAAAAATGAAACAAAGTTATCAATAGTTTAGCAGTCGTATGATTGCATAAAATACCTTTATCCAAATAATATTTTAGATCAATTCCGTTAAAAATAGATTGTGTTGTCGAACATTTAAATGGAAACCCCAGCATATTTTCTTGACAAATTTTAGAAGATTTTTCTAATATAAAGCAATCAATTTCATCTTTTAAACATTTTTTACTACCTATAAACCCCATATAATTGGCTTCACAATATACTGTGTTGCAATCTTTTTCGGTAAAGATAGAATCAATCATTTCGTTTGATAATTTAATTATATTGGCTGTTATGTCAGTGTTACACTGTATTATTTTATCTACAGAACATTCATTTTCATTGCTATACTGCCAGTTAGGTTGTAACTTTAATGTTTCTATTGTATTACTAGCAAGCTAGTTCTGCTCTAAGAGCAGAAATGATAGATTACAATACTACGGCAGCCAATTACTCTTTTTAATCTTCCCTATTCACACTTCTCTTCCTCATTCACCTCTAACTTCTTCCTTTTACGATCTCTCTTCACTCTGCCACTATCTTCCTATCTCCTTACTCTTCCACTTTTTTTATTCCTCTCCACTCCCTTTATTTCTCTCTTCCCGTCTTCTTCTCTCAACTCACTTTCCATTATCTTTCCCTCTATTCTCCTCCTCCAATCTTCTTCTTTACTCTGTACTCTTTACATATTTTCTCCTGCTTTTTTTCATCTGTCATCTTCTCCTCCCT
>KB908949.1:4001-16176 GCA_000383075.1 Nosema bombycis CQ1 | reverse complement strand
GATTTTAATGAATCTAAAGACCTTCAAAACAAAGTTTTTGATCTAATTAAAGAAATTAAAAGTACAGTAACCTCTTATGACGAAAGCTTAATTGAAAAAATTGAAGAGAAAATAAAAGAAAAACAAGATGGTAATTCTAAGTTTGATGAAATAATTGAAGGTTTTGAAAAAGAATCAAAAAAACTTTTATTGGAGTTTGAAAAAAATCAAAAACAATTTTACGAATCAAAAACATCACAATCTTACGCCTTATTACCTGATTTTGATGATTATTTAAGATTTAAATTCTTGGACGTTGATTCAAAGCGAGAAAAGTTGTTTAAAGGTTTGGTATTAAGTAAGTTATCTTTTTTTAGAGAAAAAAACAAAATTACTCTGGTTTTTTGTATACTAAATAAAATTCTTGAACTGACTCCTGAAGAATTTAAAAGAGACGAAGAAGTTTTAAAAGCAATTTTATCTTTTGATTAAATTTTTTTATTGAATAAAATTTTAATAACGGAATAAATCTTGTGAGACCAACACTTATTGTTTTACAGCTAAAACATTTTAAACGTTAAAACTATACTAGCTTTAAAAGTCGATTATTCAAACATATTATGACGTCATGTCCTATATAGGAAAAAAAATTGTGTTCAGCAACATTTTTGAGGTGCATTTCTATTAACTCTTGACTAAAAAAAAAAGTCAATTCTCCTAACACGTGGTTTTTTTACGCATTTTCCATATTACGCGGTATATTTAAGTCGTATTAAACCTAAAATTATAATGCGGAACGATTAACCGCTTAATAGAGAGAGCTGACCGTAACATAAATGATAAGTAATTGATTGCAGATTATTTTCTGCGTTCAGATCTTTGGTTGAGGAACCATAGGCGAATAACGGAGAATCAGGACTGATTTAGCAAATTGTGTGTTCAGTTATTAAAAACTGTTACCAGGATGGTTGAAGAGAACATCTGTAACAATAAAAGGTATAGAAACTTCCAAGACAAAGTTGAAGCTAACATCTGAATTAACATTAAGGATTATGCGTTGATACCGCCATTTACGTCTGGTTGCACACTCTTTATAACGCGGCCTAAATTAAAAAGACGCTAATTTGGATCTAGGCGTAGGCAAATTGTTAAACTTTAGACAAGTAAACTTAAAATATTTTATATATTTTATTTTTCTCTCATCATATCTAAAAATATAATTTTTTTAAATTGTATATTTCCTCTAACTCAGCAAGTAAAAAATAAAATCCTTTTAATTTATCTGACAATCGTATTGAAAGACAGTTGTGAAATAGCTTTGCTCCTTTTTTCGAAACATTGCCCAAATTAGTAAAATTCTTAAAATCCTACACACATGATTAAATTGACATAAATGTCGTATCCAACTGCTAATTCCCCAATATGAGGTCTTCTTTTTATACTTGAATCAAAGTTGTAGAAATTTTTGTTCAACAAATCTAATGATTTTTGTTGTAATTAACTACAAAGGTAAATACATATGATTTGTAAATATGCCATTTTAGGTTGTATATATATTTGTAGACTTTTGTTTACTTTTATAAATCTAATTTATCGTTTAATTGGTTTCTAAATTGTTTTTTTCTACTTTTTATTTACAAAAATTGTTATTATTATAGTTTGATCAAAGTTTTTTAACAAAACATATTTTCTTGTCTAAATCTTTTTAATCGAACATTTTAAAGATTTTTTAAAAAAATTTTTTAAAGTGATGTTATATCACAGTTTTGTAAAGCTTAAAAATAAATTTTCATTAACCCCACAATGAAGTTTATGATTTCCCATTTAAATTTCTACGGAGATGATAGTAAACAAGAAAAGATAAATATGTTTAGAATAATTAAATCTTGCCTTCATATGATTCTGATAAATCATTTTTTGTTATCAACTAAAATTAATTGTGCTGAATCATCTGATTTTGTTTTAATTGAAAAAGAAGTTAAGAATCTAATGCATACAGATAGGTCTGAAACATTAAATAAGATAACTGATAAATTAACGTCAGGAATTAATAAACCAAAGAAAACTGAAAACACTTCTGATGAGCCCAAGTCTAAGTTAAAAGACGAGAAAGTACCTTCTACAAATGAAACTAATAAGTCGTTATCAAATTCGCCTTTATTCGAATTCAACATGTTTACATTAGAATATAATCTGAAATCATTGCTTGATTATACGATACCAGATGTAATTAAAGATTTTGATGAAGATAAAGATATCCAAAACAAAGTTTTCGATCTAATTAAAGAAATAAAAAGTAAAGTGAAATCTTATGATGAAGACTTAGTTGAAAAAATCGAAAAAAAAAATGATAAGAAAACAAAATGTTAATTTCAAGTTTAATGAAATAATCGAAAGTTATGAAAAAGAATCGAAAGAACTTTTATTGGAGTTTGGAAAAATTAAAAAACAATTTTGTGAAGCTAAAACATCACAATCTTCAATTTTATTACCTGATTTTGATGATTATTTGGAATTTAAATTCTCGGAAGTAAATTCAAAGCGAGAACAGTTGTTTAAAGGGTTATTATTTAGTAAATTGACTTTCTTTAAAGAGAAAAATTATATGAGTCTGATTTTAATGGTACTAAATAAAGTTCTTGAACTAACTCCTAAAGAATTTAAAGGAGATGAAGAAGTTTCAAAAGCAATATTATCTTTAAATTAAAATATTTATTTTAAACAAGAAAATCTGTATTGTGGCCTTCAAATCATACAAAATATCAAATAAACCAGGGGTGAGCGACCCGAGACCCGCGGAACATTTTGAAAAATTTTGATCATCAATTATTTAAATTTTATATTGTTTAAAAAAAACACAAAAAATGTGTGAATTTTTTTTTATTTGAAGTAATTTTTACTGATGAAACATTTCGGAAGTTTCGTTAAGTGCAGGCATAAGCAGCCATGTGCCCCGCCGAGCATTTTTGAAATTAATTTGTTTTTTAACAAGTACAAACTATTAAAGAAAGAGTGCAAACTTAAAAGAAATGCTTAAAACCGAACTTATATGATCTTATACTTTCAAATACATAAGAAATATTTATTGCAACAGTTCAGTTTTCGTCGTTATAAATATTTTTTTAAAGTGGCACATCTTCGAAAAAATAAAATTGGACTTTCGATCAAAAAGGTTGCTCGCCCCTGGTTTAGTGCAATCAAATCACGTTTGGTTTTTTTACTAGCAGACTTACATGTTTAGATAATTTTTGTATACATCTAGTAGTTCTCCAGTGCAGTGGTGGTAGACCCCCGACCCGCGGGTCACTATTGGCCCACTTGGCTTTTTCAGTGACCCACTTAAAATTTTTTTATTTCAAAAAATTTGAAATCTGACCAGTTTGATGCATTAAATTACCTATAAATTATGTTAATACCATCTTTACATATTTTAGAAACAATTATTACAATTTATGTGACAACCATCGTAGTTTTATTATGTCGTTGTAATTTTTTTTGCATTTATAATTTTAGAAGTGACACATTTAGTCATGTGATAGCATTAAATATTGACAAAAATGACCCACAACCTAATTAACCTCTGCAATCACTATTCCAAAACATCACGCACTTTTGCGCTGAATTTGATTTGGAGGGGTCTTTTCCCATCAACGTTATTTTAAGATGCCCTGAAAAGGGAAACTCATCTCAACGACAGGTTGCCCGCTAAACACCAGGAATGTAAATTAAACAATTAAAAACGTTTTACGATAAGTAAAATTCTTAAAATCCTCCACACATACATATAGATTAATACAAATGTCTCATCCAACTACTAATTTGCCCTCATATCAGGCCTGCTTTTTACCTTGGACTCAAATCTGTTAATTTTTATTCAACAAATTTAATGATTTTTGTTTTAATTAATCTAAAAAGGAAACCGTTATAATTAGTATTTTTTACTAATTTTAGGTTCTATATATTGTTGTATATTTCTGTTAAATTAACAAAATCGAACTAAAGTTCAAAATATTTTTTTTAATTTGCCCATATTTCATTTATTATTTACCAAAACTGATACTAGTTTTAATTTTTATTTTAAACTCTTAAATACAAGATTTTAAGGATTTTTGCAAAATTGTTTGGCATGATATCATATCACGTTTTTTAAAACTTTATTAGAAAGTTTCGCTTTTACCCTCATAATGAAGTTTATGATTTTCCATTTGAATTTCTATGAAGATGATAGTAAACAAGAAAAGATAAATTTGTTTAGAATAATTAAGTCTTGTCTTTATCTGATCCTGATTGATCAGTTTTTAATATCAATTAATATTAATTGTGCTGACTCATCTATGCTTTTCTCCAATGAAACAGAAGGTAAGAGCATGATGCTTAAAGACCGGGTAAAAGAATTAAACAACGAGATTTTTAAATCAGTGTTAGAAAGTCAAGGACAGAAAGGCTCTAAAAAAATCGAAAAAAAAATTAAATCGAACGACAAAGAAAAGGTTACAACGGGAACAGATGAATCTTCATCAACCTCTGCGTTATTTGAATTTAAAATGTTTACATTAGAATGTAATATCCAATCAATGCTTAATTATACAATACCAGATGTAATTAAAGATTTTGATGAAGATAAAGATATCCAAAACAAAATTTTCGATTTGATTAGCGAAATAAAAAATAAAGTTAAATCTTATGATAAAAATTTAATTGAAAAAATCGAAAAGAAAATGATAATAAAACAAAATGGCAATTCCAAGTTTGATGAAATAATTGAAAATTTTACAAATGAATCAAAAAAACTTTTATTCGGGTTTGAAATAGCTAAAAAACTATTTTATGAAGCTAAAACATCACAATCTTCCACGATAGTACCTGATTTTGATGATTATTTGGAATTTAAATTCTCGGAATTTGATTCAAATCGAGAACAGTTGTACAAAGGGTTAATTTTTAGTAAATTTACTTTCTTTAAAGAGAAAAACAAGACAAGTTTGATTTTAATGATACTTAATAAAGTTCTTAACCTGACTCCTAAAGAATTTAAAAGAGATAAAGAAGTTACAAAAGCAATTTTATCTTTAGATTAAATTAAAATATTAATAAAAAAATCTGTATTGTGGCATTTAAATTAAAAAAAAACCGATTTAAAACCTTTTAATTCGTTAAAAATATTAAAATTAATACTGTTAATACTTGCACCTTTATGGTAAAAATTATTGTTCTTTGAAATTAAATCTACAAAGATACAATCGAATATCACGATAATAAGGACTTGAAGTTCTTTTATAACATTTTGTAATATAAATGAAAAGCATTAAAATACTTTGTCAATAAAAATATTTACCAGAGTTTTGATATTTGGGCTACATTGATTTTGGGGGTTAAAAACTATAAAGGAGTTCATTAATGGTGAAAAACCTAATTTTAAGGGTCAATTTGCTTTAACATTTTGTGGTATCCACCACATCTTTGTTTATTATACACGTCAAACCCATCAACTGTATTTGTTTTGACATTTCTAAATCTATAAATAAAAATTATGCACCTAACCCCTAGGTGCTCTGGTATGTGTAACAGCATCGCCACCACCTCAACTACCAGCAGAGAAAGATTAAACAATAAATCATTAACAACATTTATACGGAGTATCTACGGGATACACCACATTTCTAACCAAACAATTTAAAAAACTCATACCGACATAGTTATCTTACAAAAAACTTATCTCCAAAAATCTGTATAAAATTGCACCATAAGTACACAAGGCCTTCAAAATAACAATGTATAGCATTTTTCCTAAGTATTTATTAAGTTTTATAAGTCGAAAAGGTCAATATGAAGCTCTCGACAAACATAGTCTCTCTACTCATTAATCGCTTATAAGGATGTTTCTTTATGTGTTGATAAGATGATAGTACTACTCTTTTGATACGGTTATGACGAAAGACCACGTCCTATTATTGTAAATAGAGGCAGACTTATGGCAAACTAGTAGTCTAAACTCTTTAAAACTATACTTTTCAAACATGAATTTACCATATTTACCAAATAAAGAAAAAAATAACAGAAATCAGAATATGAGAAATGTAACACTTTACTTATACGCGGGTTGGGTTAGGTTCTTAATCTAAAGATCATATAAACATCTTAGTTTTCATTAAAATTGTTGATGCTTGACATCAGTGACGTGTTTGACGTTTAAAAAACAACACTCAAAAGCCTGTTTTTTTGTAAGTTAAAAATCACATTCTATTTACGAAATTTAGGTTACACCTATGAAATGATTTTATCTGTTTATAAAGTCTTTTAAGGAATTTTTTAACTTAAAAACCAATTTTGTTGAAAATGAACTAATAACATACCACATTCAAGTGACCAATGTAATTGATAGCCATACACTTTCCTTTACTCTAAATATTTTTTATAACAAATCACATTTATTTTAAGCTGTACTTTCAGTTCCTTTTGTTAACTGACTTTCCTCTTTCTCATCCTGAACCTTTTCCTTCTGATCATCTTCTGTCTTTTCCTTATTCATCTCTTCTGCCAATAAAAGTTGCTGTTTTAGTACGTTATTACCAGGATCTACTTCCAATCCTTTCTTAAAGTATTCAATAGCCTTTTCTAAATCATCCTCTAAGTCAGTGTTTCCCAAGGGGGGCCCTAGGGCCCCAAGTGGGGCATTTTGTAATTTTAGGGGGGCATTTCGAATTTTTTTTCAGTTAAAATTGGCCCTTTTGTCTTCGGCATTTCATATATTTGCGTGAGTTAGGGGGGCATTTTCTTATTTTTGCAGGGGCAAGGGGGCATTTTCGATTTCAAAATCCCGGAAGTGGGGCGCGAACCCAAAAAGGTTGGGAACCACTGCTCTAAGTACAGTACACCCAGCCTCAAATAAAATTTATAGAAAGTAGGACATAATCTCAATCCTTTCATACAATCTTCAATTACTTTTTCATTATTTTTAAGTTTGTAATTAGTTGCTGCTCGATTAGAATAAATTATATAATTTTCATCATTCAAATCTAAATAAGATGTATAAATCTCAACGGCTTTTTGATAATTTCCCTTTCTAAATTCCAAATCCCCCTTTTCTTTTATACTATTTAGTTCTTTTTTTTCTCTAATATTCATATTTTCTAAGATTTCGTTCAATTTTTCTTTGTCATTGTCGTTAATAAAACTTTTTTTTCTCTCAATAAATTTTAAAATGTCTTCGTATTTCATTTTTAATATTATGGGTTCATAAGAAGATCTAATATAAAAATGAATGTGGAGGGTGTACCTACCTTTTTTCTATTTTCGTTCATAAAAAAAATTTATTATTATTATTTATTTTTTTATTAACCCTCTTCATGGATAGGATGAAAATTATAGATATACTGGACAAATGTAAAGATAAATTGTATATAAATTCAAATAAATCCTATTTGAAGGATATTCTTAATAAACCCAATAATTTAGAAGTTCTTAGAAGCGAATTGAATTCGAGAAGAAATTATTTCACTCTACAAATTCTTGAAAAAATGCAATTTGATTTTATTAAAATACTGCCAAATTTTGAATTAAAGAAGAATATTACACATTACACATACGGATCAGTTAATTGGTTGTATAAAAACAAGTATCTCTCAGAAGAAAAATTTTTAGAAATTAAAGAAAAATTTACAGTTATGAAAAATTATGAAAAAATGTTTGATGATACTTATCAGAATTATATTACAACAAGAATAGATCAAGATAGAAAACTTTTTAAATATAATAAAGAAGAATCTAATAAAATTAAAGATAGAAATGAAGAAATTAAAAAACTTATAGAAGAAACGAGTTCATTTAAAATTAATGATTTTAAGAAAAATCATAAATTTATAAATGGAATTACAGAAGTAGATATTTTTACAGTAATTTTAAATGTTGATGAATTTTTTGATTTATCTACTTTAAATTACGTAGAAGCAGAAGAAGGTAAAGGATGTATTAGTGAAATTAAGAAAATTTATAGTACTTATATAGGACAAGATTTATTTGGGTTATCAAAATTACAATGTATAGATCCAGATAGTGATTTATCTTATGAGGATATACCAGAAGAAAAAGAACTTTGTGATATTTACGCTAAAGTTGATAAAAATCGAAATATTTTTAATAGAAAAACGAATATTACTCTAAAATTCTCTAATTTAGATAGAATTTTAAACCATAGAATTAGTAAACTTCATGGACTTATTAATCAATTACAAAAGAATTCAATAGAAGTTTATATTGTATCTTGTGTATCACTTACACAACTTTTAGCAGAAATCACATTTTTTGAATTTAATTCAATGGAAATGTGTAATATTTTCAGTCTCCGAAATAATAAAGAAGAGATGTACAATAAAATAATGGGAATGATATCAGGAAGAATAGCTTTATTTGGAGAAAGTAAAATACTAAAAAGACCCAACACATTCCAATTAGATTTTAAATATTTAAAATCACTTGTTTATAATTTAGAACAAAATAAAAAATAAAAATAAAAGTGATGATAGGTAAATTGTGTCGTTTAAGGGTAAGGTGATTGCCACCATCTCTTAAGTTAGGCACTTAGACACAAACCATCATAAGCCCGTCTACCAAACATCTTAAAGCACTACCTCTTAATTACCCCCTCTAGCCTAACCAACTACCCCACACTCTCCTTATAAGCTTTACTTTATATAAATGATTCCAAGTTATTATTTTTTAACATCGCCTTAATTTCATCATCATCAAATTCCTTATTCCCACTTATTTTATCCATTAATTTCTCTTCTAATTGTTTAATAAATCTATAAAATAATTTTGATTCATAATCAATATACATTTTTTTTAGAATATTCCGAATTGTTAATTGTAAGTTCATTTGTAAATCTAAAATTTTTCTTTTTTTAGTTTTAAAAATTTTACTAAAATTAATTTCAATTAATTCTTCAAATAAATAAAAATAAAATTTGTTAATGAGATTAGAATAAGTTATGATTTTTATCCTAGTAATCATATTATTGTTATCCATATTTTGATTACCACTATCATTATGTGCCTTATTTTTCTCCCCATCTTTAACTTTTCTTAATAAATGTTCATTTCTTTTTATTATCCACAAAAATTTAAAAATTTTAGATAAATCAAAAACGATTTCTTTAGTAATCACAATACTCAAAGGAAAAGGAATATTACTAAATAAAGTGAAATTATCATAAGAATTACTACTTTCATGAAGGAATACGTCTAAAGTTAAGTAAAATTCATTTTTATAACCAACAGTATTCTCTAGAGATGAATCTAAAACGTAATTGTAACTTCTTTTGGTTAATTTTTTGATTTTTTTTAATTGAAGAAATAAAGTTTCCAAAAAATCCGATCTACCACATAAAAAGATATTTTTGATTCCTTCTAAATAATTTAAAAGAGAAAATTTCTTAATGAAAGCCTCATCAATTATTAAATTGATTAAAATTAATAATTGGTTGATAATAGAGGATAAATCCTTATTTAAAATATCCAAAGATAAGGAAATATTATAAAAATCTAATAAAATATCTTTGAAGCAAACAACAACTGAATTATTGATATTGGGGTTGTGAGTTAGGTTATGCCCATTGTTACTACCACCATTATCATTATCCCCATTACCTTCCTTAAAATCCCTATTCTTATTACATTTTTCACATATACACTGTATTTCTATTAATCCTTCATTATTACATATCCATTTTAATAACCCTATACATTTCCCTATGTACAAAATATTTTCTACTATCTCTTTATTAATAAAGTAAGGAATATTCTCTTCTATTATTACGTAATTATCCCAAATTGATTCATTTTTTTGTTTTATAAAAAATTCGTTAAATTCATCTTCAAAAGATCCCGATTTTACAAAAGATCTAAGACAATTATTTAAATGTCTAGCACTGGCTTCTATTATATTCCTAGTAAAAGGTTGGGAAGTACTGAAATTCATTTTTAAAAATTCAAAAGGTTTACAAAAATTATCTTTAAAACATTCGTAGATTTGGTGGAGTATCTTAAGTTTTAAATAAGATGAATACATTCCCACGTAAAAAGAAAGGAGATCATCTTCTTGTGATAAAACTTGATTTTCATAAATTTTAAGTTCATTTCTAACTATTTCACAAAAGAATTGCATTGAGATTGATGTAGAATGATTAGGGTTGTTATTATTATTATTATTGTAGTTACTAGGTTCGTTTAAATTACTAGCTTGATTATTAAAATGATTACTAGCTTGATTATTACCATCATTACCCCCACTTCCACCACCAACTTTCAAATTTTTATAAATACACCCATGTTGATAAATTTGAAATACAATCTCAAATAAATGATTTTCTATTCTTCCTCTTAATAAAGCTATTTTCGTATCTTCAAAATGTGATACTTTAAATCCTAGAGATGCCTTTTTAATATTATTAGTAAGTTCTATTATTAAAGGTGTTGTTTTACTTGATAATTTTAAAAGGACATACACTAATTTTATGATTGTATTATTTTTTTTTAAATTTTTGTAAATCAAAAAGACTTCATAAGATTTTTGTTTACAACAAATAGAAACAAATTCTTCATCTAAAATTGTATTACCATTAAATTTTGGGATAAGAGAATCAATGAAAGATTCAGAAGGAGATCTTTTATTTTTAAAAATATTTTCTACTAACGATCGTATTAATTTTTTCATGAAAAAAAGGGGGGTAAAATGAACCAAAAGAGTGAAAGTGAAAATAATAATAAGGTAGATCAGTGATTCCCAAAGTGGGGCGCACGCCCCAATGGGGGGCATTTTGGTAGATGGAGGGGGGCATTTTCAAAATTTTTTGGTTTAAATTACCCCCCTTGTCAAGGCTATTTTATATCTTTGCATGAGTTAGGGGGGCATTTTCGATTTTTTTAGTTTAAACACCCCCTCTTGCTAAAGCCATTTTGTACCTTTAAATAAGTAAGGGGGGCATTTTCGATTTCAGAATCTCAAAAGTGGGGCATGGGCTAAAAAAGTTTGGGAAACACTGAGGTAGATGATAGCAAGGTAGAGGTCGAAGATAATAATATATACATAAACCATAACAAGGAAGATTATAATATAAGTAACTCATTTATTGATTTCGAAAAACATTTTGTTCATGATTTTTATGATAATAAAGCTAAAGAATTCAATATCACAAGACAAAGACACTGGCCCAAGACCAAAGAGTTTTTAGATAAGTATTACAAAGGGGGTATTGTATTAGATAATGGTTGTGGTAATGGTAGGTGTATTATTAATAAGAATATAATAGGATTAGATTACTCTTTAAATTTATTAAAAGAAGCCAAAATTAAAAAAGATAATGTTTTATTAAGAGGAGATGGTTTAGATCTCCCTTTCCTTGATAATTCTTTTGATTTAATTATGAGTATAGCAGTAATACATCATTTTAGTACAAAAGAAAGGAGAAATAAAGCTTTAAAAGAAATAAAAAGAGTATTAAAACCAAAAGGGAAATGTTTAATGTACGTATGGGATGAAGAGACTAAATATAAAAGTAAATTTAAACCTATTAACAATAGTAATAATGTTAAGGATTACTTTGTCCTTTGGAATAAAGAAATTAAAAGATATTATTATTTATTTGATTTAAAAGAATTAAAAACTTTTTGTGAAGAAATGGATTTTAAAATAATAGAAATAGGTAAAGAACAAGAAAGTTTGTATGTTATAATGGAGAAATAAATAATTTGGGGGTATGTGGAGAGAGGGTAGTAAGCTAGGTAGTATTAAAACCATAATCATTATACACAAATAACACAGAAACCTTATTTAAGCCTTAATCATAACAATAAACCTTAATACGTAACCTTAATAAAATAAACCTTATAAAAATCCTTTTAAAATCCTTTTTATTCATGTACTTCATACACACTATTATAAACTTTAGAAGTAGGAATATAAACTGTACTATTCTTCTTCTTAAGAGTTAAAAACCAAAAATTGTAATCTTTTAGAATCCCATTGTATTTATCAACTGTAACTTTATCTCCCTCTTCTAAAGGATACGTACTAAGGACAATTACACTTTTACAAATATTCTCAAGGACATTTTACATAAAAAATTATTATTGGGTATTAAAGAAGAGAGTAATAGATTTTCTGGGAGTAATTTCTTAAGAGTTGTGTCTTTAACAGGGA
>KB908948.1:42499-52559 GCA_000383075.1 Nosema bombycis CQ1 | reverse complement strand
TTTATTCTTATCCCCCCCTTTCCTTCTTTTATTACAAATTCCTAAGACTCTTCACCATATTCGAAATTATTTCTTTAATTCGTGGATCTTTGAATTTTTCATTACTCTCCATTTTTTCTCCTTCAAAAATATAAGAACATTCTCCAATAGAAACAGTAATAGTCTTATTCCCTTTAAGAGATTGTAAAACTTTAAGAACATTAACTTTCTTTAGATCCTCTGGTACTACACTAAAATAATCATTCAATTTCCTTTCTAATTTATCTAAAAGGGCTGCTCTTGTCCTATCAAGAGGATTTGTATAGATTTTTAAAGTTTGGCTTTCTTTGGTTGGATTTCTTTTCTTGACCCAAATGTAACCAGAAGATTTTCTTTTTGTTGTGGTGGGGTTGGTAAGGTTGGTAGGCTTGGTAGACTTAGAGTCCTTGGTAGACTTAGAGTCCTTAGTAGACTTAGAGTCCTTGGCATTCCCGTTAGCCTTCTTCTCATCCTTAGCCTTATCCTTAGCCTTATCATTCACTTTACTAAGATCTACTACATTACTTTTCTCTCTGTACTTTTCCATCTCCCTTATCCTCCTAAAAGCTTCATCCATCACATCTTTCTTTGTTAATAATTTATTCATTTCCTTTTTCCCTCTCCTCTTCCCTACTTTAATCTTCTCTACTTTATTCTCTTTTTTCTTTTCTTGTTTTTCCTTTTTTTGAAGGGCACCCTCCAAAAAAAAATTAAAAAATTAAGCTAAGCCCCATGTCAAAGGACCAAAAACATTTTCCTGTTAAAGCTCTAATCCGAATAAGACCTGGTAATAACTTCCTTGAGTATACAGATAAAATAGTAAAAATAGAGAAAGAAAATGGTATTGTTTCCGAATTTCATTTTGATAAAGTTTTGGGTCCTAATGCCACTCAAAACCAGGTCTTTAAAAGCATAAAAGAAGAATTAACCCGGTTTAAAGAAGGGTATAATACTACAATATTTTGTTATGGGAATACAGGAGCAGGGAAGACACATACTATGATAGGGAATAGTAAACAACAAGGATTGATTTATAATGTGATTGGGGAGTTATTAAAAGAAAATCATGATAAAAGAGGGAGTAGTAGACATTTTGATAATGGTAGTAATGATATGCGCATAAATAAAGATAAAGAATTTAATCATAATCGCATAAATGATGATATGCGCATAAACAACAATCAAACAAATGATAATTATTTTAATTCTCCATTTCTATCTATTTCTTATTTGGAAATTTATAATGAAAAGGTTTACGACTTACTTGATCCAAAGGAATTAAATCTAAGAGAATTTAATGGCGTAATCTTAGTCCCAGGGTTGTCTACTAAAAAGATTTTTAATTTAAAAGATTTTGATTTAATTTTTAAAAAGGGATTAGAGAATAGAACAACAGGAGAAACCAAACTTAATCAATTTAGTAGTAGAAGTCATTCTATTTTAAGAATTCAAAGAGGAGATGTTAAACTTCATTTAATAGATTTAGCTGGATCCGAAAATAATAGAAAAACAGGTAATGAAGGTGTTAGATTAACAGAATCAAGTAATATTAATAGAAGTTTATTTGTATTAGCTAAAGTAGTAAATTCTATTATTAATAAAGAAATAAGGATTCCTTATAGAGATAGTAAACTTACTAGATTATTACAAGATTCATTAGGAGGGAATAGTATTTGTTGTATAATTGCTAATATAAATGATGATGAGAGTTGTATAGGAGATACGATAAATACATTGATGTTTGCCCACGAAATCAAAAAAGATAATAAATAAAAGTGGGAATAAGGTTGATAAGGTGGGAGATGGTAGGGTAGTATGGAGTAATAAGATGGATAATAAGGTACTAAAGGGAAATAATAACCCTATATCTTTAACTGCCAAACTTCCCTCAACTACTGCCAAATTCTCTAACAACCCCCTAACTACTAAACCACTTTTATCCACTACCCCTTTGGATGATAAAACAAATTTAATTAAACCAAAGAAAAGGAAAAAAGATAATTCTTCTTTAAGTCTTGGCTCTTCTTTTTATGAAAAACCAGATATCATTTTAACTCCTAATACCAAAGAAAAAAGTTATAAAGCTTTTCTTAAGAGAGCCATGGAATTCGAGGAGGCAGGGAAACTTAAAGAAGCCCTGGATGATTACAAAACAATACAAAAATTTAATGAAAGTCAATTTGTGGAATCAAAAATAGAAAATTTAATTAATCAATTAAAAAATAATAAAAAGAAAGTTAAAGTAAGTCAAAGGGAAGTCCTTGATATTTTAAATAGTGGGAAATTTGTTAATATAAAAAGAATAAGTTGTATTGGGGATAAGAGAGCCCAGAGTATTGTAGAATTTATAGAAGGAGGTAATTATTTTGAGAGTTTAGAAGATTTGAGATTGATTTTTACTGAGAAAGTGGTGAGTAGGATAAGATCATATGTGGAATAGGGGGTTGTAAAGAAGGGGGGGGGTTAAGGCTATTGGGGTAAGATAGAAAGATGTAATTAAAAAAGAATGGAGAATAGAAGGTATTTACACATTACTTAATAAATCATTTAAATAAAAATATATTTAATAAAAAAAACCATTGTACTGAGCCTCCTTTCTCATTTACTTTATATCTTCAAAATATTACCAATTTTCTAAATTAAGCTTCCGTGGCGCAATGGTTAGCGCGTTCGGCTGTTAACCGAAAGGTTGGGTGTTCGAGTCTCCCCGGGAGCGTTTTTTTTATGAGACCACTTTCTTAATCTTGAGATTTGTATTCGTAAAAAATCAAAACATTTAATTTGTACCCAATCAAAATTAAATAAAAACTTATTGGACTTTAAAAAAAGATCTAGTAGGCATTTACATGGATTAAATGTCACAATTAATTGAAAAATATAATTTTTAATTTTTAATTTATTAAAATTCTTTCATTGTTAATTTAAAGGAACTTATATTAATAAATGTGTGGTATCCCACATGGTTTAGGAATTATGGTGATTTGTTTTGTTTGTTTAATCACCGTGTTTTGTTTGTTTTTTAATCTATCAATGTTATATTTTAATTAATCAATGTTTATTTTAATTTATCTTATCTTCTGTAAACAAATAAAACTATATAAGAAAAACTAACCCTGAACCACACGAAATTATGAATCAACAACAATCCAACAAACCAATCAGAGCTACCGACAACTTTAGGGGCTCATCTTCAAACAACAACAAATCTAATAAAAACATTAAAACCAATTCAAATATAAACATTCTGGAGACGTATCTCCATGAGGGATACGTCAAAATGTTTAAACTAAATGTATAAACCATAATCTAAATTTCTATCCTTCATTATATTCCCTTTTTATTAACCACCCTCCCTTTACCTTATTAAAAAATTAATTGATTTGGTCTAATACCCTGAAACATGTTTAGGATTTAAACTGTCGTAAGTCTCAATGAACTTGACTTAGTAGACTATTGATTATTACCGATCTGAAACAAAGTAAACACGATCACAAAAAAAAATATAAATACAATAAATAAACAAAAAATAGATGATGCTAAACACTGACAAAGACTTGTTTGAGTTTCTAACTAACGCCCCGAAGTTGTTTAGAGAAGGTGAGAGGATAAGAAAGTTTCAGTTAAGGAATGGAGACTTCGTACATTGTGTCTTATGGAATATGCACTTTTATATTACTGGTACAGATATAGTAAAGATCTTAATTTGGAGATTTCAAAATGCTGGGAGGTCTTTAAATAGTCTAAAGAAGTTTGAAGAAGGTGTATTCTCTGATTTAAGAAACTTAAAACCTGGTATTGATGCTACTCTTGAAGGTCCAAGAAGTGAATTCCTAGAATTCCTTTATAAAAATGGTTGTATTAGGACTCAAAAGAAACAAAAGGTCTTTTATTGGTATTCTGTTCCACATGATGCTCTCTTTTGTGATGCTCTTGAGAGGGATTTAAGAAGAGAAACTAATATGTATACTTATAATAAGTATATGAATAGTTTAGCAAGACATAATCCTGCTTTTAATCAAAATGGTCCAAGACAAAGTACTAAGAAGTTCCCAATGGAGTACGATACAAGGTATTCAAGATCTCAAGAATCTTTTAATAAAATGCCTCTCTCCCGTAAGACTCATTTGGATTCAAGACATGCTTTTGATTCTCAAAATCCTTTAGATATGAATCTTTCTTTGGCTTCCAGAAGTTCAAATGATCTAAGAAATATAGAAAATTTAAAGAATCCATTTGAGAGCTCACCTCTTAATAATAGGCTTAATGAAAGTTTCCAAAGACAAAGACCAATTTACACGCATGAAGAACCATCAAACCATCTTAATACTTCCTTTTCTGTTAAAGACCAATTGTTTACTGATTCTACTCATAAGGTCTATCCTGAACCAGACTATCTTGAAGATGATCTTTTTTCCAATGATAAACAAAATAAACAAGTAAATCCTGCGACAATAGAGAAAACTACAATTCCTGATAGCTTTTTTTTAAATGATTATGACTTTTTAAGGAATGGTGACACAACAGGAATAGAAACACATGATAAAAGAGAAAATAATAACATTAATGGTAATCAAAGGGATCAGAAGAATGGTTTCAAAAGGTTTAGTGCTTTTAATTAATAAATGATGTCTTAAAAAATTGATGTTTAAAATAGTTTTTAAAAATTTGTGTTAAAAATGTAAGATTTGTGTTAAAAACTGTGGTTGTAAATACTGTAATTTTTAAAGATGGTTTTACGTCACTATCTAACTAAGAAAACGTAAGCATTTATTTACATTAGGCACCTATTATACAAATGCTCATGTTTTAATTTTTTCTATAAAGCCCATGGTTTTACTTGAGAAAAAAATCATAAAATCTCATGACAATTTAAAAACGTATTCTTATTTGTATTTAAAAAATGAATATGAAATTTTACTATTTGACTGTCCTTCAATTATGTACGGGTCTAATTTCAGACCTTCTACTTTCGAATCTCCTCAGAAAAAAATAAAATTTAAAATTCCACGATTAGAAAATGTTGATAGAGTATTTGTATCATCTTCTGAGTCATTAGGAATACTTTTTATAAAACAAGATATAGATATTTATATAACTTTACCAGTATATGAACAAATATTATCAAATTATTATTCTTTATTAAAACTTAAATTGACTTATGAGAATGAAAAGTGTACAGATGTTAAGTGTATAGATCAGTGTTTCCCAAACTTTTTTAGCCCATGCCCCACTTTTGAGATTTTGAAATCGCAAATGCCCCCCTAACTTATTCAAAGGTATAAAATGGATTTAGCAAGAAGGGGTATTTTAACTAAAAAATCGAAATTGCCCCCATAACTTATGCAAAGATATAAAATAGCCTTATCAAGGGGGGTAATTTAAACTAAAAAAATTCGATAATGCCCCCCTCCAACTACCAAAATGCCCCCCAGTGGGGCGTACGCCCCACTTTGGGAACCACTGGTATAGATGTTAAGTGTATAGATGAAATTGACTTAGATAGATTAAAAAGAAATATACGATTTATTACTTACAATGAATTAATACATCTTAATGATATTACAATAGAATGTAAACCTTCTGGAATGTTTATTGGTTGGTGTACTTTTCTTTATAAGACTTCATCTAAAATTTTTCATATTGCTAACAAAGTCACAAATAAAAAGAAGTATGCTATTGAATACAAAGATATAAAAGCTGATTTTGAAGTAAATTTAAATTGTTTAAAACAACCTCCTAATCCAATAGAAAAATTTAATGAAAGGGTTTTATCTGTAAAAGATAAATCTTTGATTATAGCTTGTGATATACCTACATTAGGCATTGAATTAATGTTTCATTTACTATTTGTATTTAAAAATGTTCCTTTAAAAGTGCCTTTTTGTGTAAAATATGAAAAATTTAATGAATATTTTAATAATCTCTGTAATCACACAGAGTGGATGGGACAAGTTATAAAAACTAATCCGATTTTAAGTAATTTTACTATTATAGAAAATATACACGAAGTAAAAAAACCTTCTATTGTGTTTATTCATAGTTCTTATGTTTATGAGTTGAATTCGAATAATTATGAAATATTAACAGTGGGCGAAATTATGAATAACTCTTTTTTTGGAAAAGATAATCCAAAGGATTGTTATGATTTTATGTTTTTAGACGTCTATCATTATTTAAAAGATTCTTTAATTAATGATCAAATATATTCAATTAACTTAGAAGAAGAAACAACAAATGTTACACTAAAAAATACATTGAATGATTATGATGGTGAGTATTTCTACTTGTCTGGATGTATGATAAGTACTGATAAAAATACACCAAATATTATTTCTAAATCTATAGAAAATTTTAATGCCTCTATGCTGACTAGTCTTTTTGAAAATGAGGTATATTTCTATCATGAAGGATTTTATTTCTTTCCTGGATATGATTTTAAGATCTGTGAAAGGGAAGATAAAACTTATCAAATTATAAAATTTTAATAAAAAACGAAAAACTTTGTTGGGATATTGTGATGTGATAATTATTCAAATAAGTTTTATACCAATAATTATACACAAATTAATAAAAAGTTTTAAAGTCAATAGAATATGATTAATAATTTGATCCTGTACAGACCAATAAGAAAAATAATTCAGTCATTAATCATTTTTTTGTAACTGTAATTAATTACGTCTAAAACATCGTTTTAAGAAAAATTAAGTATGATCACGTTGTTTTAAAAACAAACATCTTTTTATTAAAAAGTATTCTTAAAATTGATAAAATCCAAGTACGCTAATGTGAAACATAATCATTTCGTTTTAAACATGTAACAATATGTCTGATCAAAAAACAATAAGTGTTTTAAAATCTAGTATAGTCAAAAAATTCAAAATTAGTTGAATCCTAAATAAATATGTGTCGACGTCAGCCGGAATGGTATTTAGGTAAATAACTTTATTGGGATTATTTGGCATGAAAACAGTGTTTCCTGCCTTTAAATACTTTTATCAATGATCTGAAAAGATCTGTCTCCGGTCATTTACAGAATAGGTCCTTGATGGCGTCATTGCTGATCTTAGTATCAGCTGACGTCCACAAATATGGCTTTTTAATAATTATTTTTTTATCTAATCATCTAAACTCGATCTTATCATTTGAGCCCTTAGAAAAGAAAAAATTATGTAAATTTTCCCGTTATGTTTACAAGGTTTAAAAAATCTCCTTTAAACATTTCTCAATCATTATGATAAATTAATGTGATAAAAATGTAATTGTTAAATATTCATATGTTTTTTGATATGCACAATACTATATCTTAGATCTTTAATTTAAATTAAAGTACAGTTCAATTGAAAACATGATATTTACGTTTTTTATATAACTAAAACTAATTTATGATAAAGAAAAATGTTATTAACTTCTTTTTTGATCTTAAAAATTTCTGTTCTTATTTAACATGATATTTAAAAGTAATTTTTAATACAATTTGATTTTAGTAAGAACAGATTTCGTTTTGAGAATGATATCTTGATGATTTTGATTACAGATCACTCAAACCTACATGAATAATTTTTTTCGGGTGCCCAAATGAAAAGCTTATGTAAAATAGCAAAGACTTGTCTTAGTATGTCGATAACCTTGTATCATTGTTCTGGAAATAATGTGATTTGTGCTAATTCGTCTAACAATCAGTTAAATGAAGAAGGTTTTCATGCGATAGGTACTAATGAAGATGATACAAATAGATTGGTAGATACAACGGCCAATAAAAATCTTGTTACTATTGTTCCTGATTCAAATAAAACAGATGATAATTCATCTTTCTTATCAATCACAACTTTAAAAGAAGATAACAAAATCTTTGAAAGTTTATTTGAAAGACAAAATTTTTTCGTTCTTTTGAAAAAACTAAGAGAAATAATTGCAGGTTTTGTTAAAATTCTAAACATTACACATTTTAATGAAAATTGGTTTGGATCAGCTACTTATTTGCAAACAAAAATTTTTTATGATGAATTTTTAAAATGTCTAAAAGAAATTTCATCAGAGGTTTATTTCGATCATAAAAATTGGCTTCTGAACTACAAGAATCATTTGTCTGTGACTATGGAAAATATAAGTGATATAATAGAAAGTAAATTTGAATTAGAAAATAAAATTGATGAAAAATATTTAATAAATACATCAGATAGTCGTCTTAACAAGAAATTACAGGATTTAACAGAAAGATTTGATGATTTAATAGAATTTTATATTTATAGTTTTGATGTCAAAGTTGAATTGACCAACTCACTTTTTAAATTACTTTATCTTTTGGATAACGTCATAGAAGTTGTGATCAGAAATCCTATTGACGAAAATATTAACTCTTTAGAAAAGTTTTCTTATGTAAAGAAAAAATTATTTGACGTATTCTCTATGTTTAATGGAACACTTCCTGATTCCTTTTTTGAGTTATTTAGATTGGCAAAAATATCTGAATTAAAGGCAAATCAGAGCTTATCGGCCACAAATTGTAGAAGTGTTAGATTGTATGGGTAAAAGTTTCTAAATATGGAATTAAATAAACTGTTGTTTTGATCATTTATTTTATTGGTTGTTTATGTCCTTTTAATGAATTAAAAGATAATAATAATTTTAATTAAACTAAATGGAATTATTAGTAGAATCAAGACAAAAACAAGATTTTCAAACTGAAAAGGCGCAGTTATATTGAGATTTTAATGCAGGAAAGTAGAAACAAAAAAATTCGTAGCTGTTACAGAATATTTATTTAATTTAGAATAAGCAAAAAAACAATAACATGCTTTGTGTACATCGAAAACAAGACTTTATCTTCTTAAAACTTACTCAAAATGGAGATTTTTATTTATTTAAATGAATTTTGAGCACCTTTACATTTTTATCAAAAAACTTAGCTGACACACAAGCAAGTAACTTTTAATTTAATAATATAAACGTGGTTCTAAAGATAAGATAATGGGATTTATCAAATATCAACCAGTAAATTTAAGAAATTTAAAAAATACTATAAGTTTATTATCTTGCAGTTTAGAATTAAAAGGTCCCTATATGTCATGTACTTGTATTATCAACAAAATAGCCAGTATCGGGCAAATTATGCGCCGTAAAGACTTTTTGGGCGCCGCGAACATTATTGCGAAATTAAATTAATAGATTAAATGTGATGAAATGCGATTTAAAAGAAGTAAGAACTTAAGCCCTCGTTAAAACTTATAAACGTCAGCGAAAAAAATACGATTTATGCATAATTGCTGCCTATTCTTCAGTGTTTCTAACAGAAAATTTTAATAAAATTACACAGATGCGCCGCGAAGTAAAAAATTCAAAAATGTGGCACCGCGAAGTCAAAAAAAAATAAGATAGTGCGCCGCAGCTCTAAAAAGGTTGCTCGACACCTAAATTACAAGTAAACTTCACAAAATGTTCAAACAAAAAATACAGCACTCAACGTTCCCAAGTGGTCTCCCTTCTTAGTACTGATTAAGCTCATACTGGTTTAACTTCGGAGTTCTGATGGGTTCCGGTGGTTTTCAGTAGATATGGCCGTATCTGGTAATGAGATTTATATTTATAATAAAATATTGTAAATAGCTTACCTATAATTTCAATTTATTGACCGAATCTATAAAAATTTTAGATAACATTTTCTTTTATAGAGCAAAATACATAATTTGTACGTTTTTTACCGACAAACAGATGATTTAAAATTAATAAAATTTTTAAGATATTTAATTCAATAATTTTTTATTTTATTTCGAAAACTTTACTATGCAAGTGTGTTATTATAAAATATTTCTAGATAATTAGATAATCATCTACCCTGAACCTTTTAAAATCCGTTTCTGAACTATTTATTTCAATTTCAGTAATATTTTTTTCTTTTAAAATATCTCCAGTAAAGAAGTATTTTTCCCCATTGTCATCAGAAAAATAATCAATATCCTTTTTTAAGTCAATAACATCTCCTTTGAAATCAAATGATTTAATTTGTAAGAATTTTTTTGAATCTCTAAAATTTATCTCAATTCCA
>KB908948.1:20103-32777 GCA_000383075.1 Nosema bombycis CQ1 | reverse complement strand
ATGGGTGATATTCGATTTGATGAAATGGATTGTTTGGGGCAATGATGAGTGTTTGGTATCAGAAAAGATTATTAAATGTGGATGTAGAAAGAAAATTATGGAAATAATGTGAAGTAGGAGATAAGAAAATCTTTTTTACAAGATTTTAAAGGATTATTTGTGCTTCAAAATACTTTTGCTCATATAATCCATCGCTACATTATATTTTGGCCTCATAAAATTATAGCAACAAGAAATTTCTAAATTCATCTGGTGAATGCGAAACTATCTAGATCAGATTGTGGACACTGATGTGTTGTTGATGTCCAAGTGATTGATCCGATCACCACAAAAAGGCTATATTTGGCAAACCCTTCAATAAATGTGTTTGGTTGAAAAGTATGCATACCAATAAACTTGATTAATCTTTTATAATAAACGCTTTCTCTAAACAAGATTCACAAATAATTTATGCTACTGAAGAGTTTATATAAATAAAATGAATTCAGCAAATTTTTTTATGGTACGTGAATGTCTTTGACGTATCCCTCATGGAGATACGTCTCCAGAATGTTTATATTTGAATTGGTTTTAATGTTTTTATTAGATTTGTTGTTGTTTGAAGATGAGCCCCTAAAGTTGTCGGTAGCTCTGATTGGTTTGTTGGATTGTTGTTGATTCATAATTTCGTGGGGTTCAGGGTTAGTTTCTCTTATATAGTTTTATTTGTTTACAAAAGATAAGATAAATTAAAATAAACATTGATAGATTAAAAAACAAACAAAACACGGTGATTAAACAAACAAAACAAATCACCATAATTCCTAAACCATGTGGGATACCACAGTCTTTAATAAAGAAGTAAAAAAAATTAACGAGTTGTTGTGAGCTTTTCACAGAGATCAGTTGATTAATTATTTTGATAAGACCCTTATGAAAAATTCTTTTTTGCACTTTAAAAACTTCAAGAAAAGACTTTAATACACACACACATCCCCCAATTGATCTTAAGGTAACCAATTTACTATTAACTAATCCTAATAAAATATCTAACTATATCCTGTAACCTTTTTTATATATACGGGTAACACTGTGCTTCATCTCAAAGTTAACCAACAGTTTTTTCATTTACGATCGATATACTTGTTGTAGTCATCTTTATGTCAGAATTATCTATGTTAAATATCAAATTATTGAATAAAACTTCCTATATATCTCAAACTAAGATGCTTTTTCTCCAAGAGTAGCTGGTAACTCAGAGTGATTTATCTGAGACAATACTTTTTATGAAAACTTTTTTATTTAAAAAATTCTAAAAATTAGTTTCAAATTTCGATTACGACGGTTTTGATGCTGATAAATACTTAAACAATCATCAAAGATTTTGTGTAGTTTTTGTAAAAAAATTTGTCACATTTCTCATCAAATACGATAATTATTGACGGTTACTTAATATTTTAAATAAATTTAGTGGAATGTGTACGCAAACATAGCTTTGTCTAACAAAATATTCTCGATGCTAAAAAATAAACCTATGTACACATAATACTCTTTGGCTAATTCTTTAAACACATCATCTACTTTAGACTCGAGATCATTTAATATTTTGAATAAATATAGAAATTACGACGTGTTATTAATATTACAAGAAAACAACAATATAACAATTTCTAATTCATTGAACCATTTATCTTTTTTGTTGAAATTTTGCACTAAACTGCAAATCTTTTTTATTTCTGCATGGGATCCTGGTGGTAAAAGTGAAACAATCATCATTTTATAAAGTTTATTTTTAAGTTCTTGAATATTTGAATTTTTAATCTCAACATCCTTTCTACATTTTTCAAAAATTAAACATTTGTAGAAACTTATTGAATATATCAAAAATTGTCGATATTGAGAAGTCTTATCATCAATATTGTATGGATATGTTAATAAAGCCAATGTTATGATACCAGCGGGATCGTTTGAACCTGTTTCTTTGACGGCGAAAAGGAGCGCGTTGAATAAACTGTAAATGGTTGCATTTTTAAGTTCATAACTCAGGTGAATATATTCTAGTTCGATGTTAATTTCACTTCGATTACCGTCCGAAAGATTTCTTATTTTATAAAAATACCAAGCAAATGAAGTCTCAATGTTTAAAAGACGATTGAACAAAATGCATCTCGAGTTTTTGAATTCGTTAATATGTTTATCGAAAAAGTTTTTTATTTTATCAAACGTGCGTAATCGATAACATTCTCTTATATCTATTGGTCTAGTTTCAATAATAAAATATACGGCGTTAAGTACACGCATTGTGTCAGCAAGCAATTTATCAAATGGAGCAAGAAGTTGTTCTAAAACCTCTTCATTGTTTTTAATTGAAGAACAAATTAAATCCGAAGAAAAAACTGAAATCTTTGGGTACCATGTTTTTGTTATAGAAATATTTCCTGCTTTCTTAAGGCTTAAATCCATAAGGCGTCGATCTAATAAAATGGAATTTGGTGTTTTTGATGAATAATATTTTTTAAAACAAGTCTCCTTCGTATTTTGATATTTATCGTAGAAAGTCGTCAAAACTACAATTAAATGAGCGAAAAACGCGCTGAAAAACATGGTTTGGGGTTGTAAGGCATATATAAATAATAAAAAAAATTAGATGAACTGATGTAATGATGTAAAAAAAAAAACGAAACAAGGAGACTAAATAAAAGAGTTCATGACATACAATTTTATCAAATATTGATCAGATCTGTCAAAATGATTTAGGTGTTTTTTTATGATGTTACGTTGCATATTACCAGATGATGTAAATAATGCTTATTAATGTAAATTTCTTGAAAAGTCTGAATACATAATAAAGTTTAAAGAAATTAGTATTTGTGTGTTCATGTCAAAAATCTTAGAATAAGAAAACTATTTTAAAATTTTACATGAAATTTAATAGATGAAATCGTCGTTGTAATCATACATTGACACTTTTTATGACTTTTAAAAATATTTATGATATTATCGTAACCACATCTTTTAAGAGAGGTGGGTAGCTGCATACAAAAATTGTATAAATTTAAAACATATCCATTTAAATATTTTAAATCATTCATTTGTGAGAATACATAACTAATAATTTTTTTTTCTATTTTAGTTTGTTTCAAAAAACAAAAAGGGAGTTGTCAAGCAACAAACCTTCCGTACAGGGGCATTTCTAGCCTTTATACATGGCGTCCGCGTGCAAAAAATTTTCAAAGCCCCTAATTTTCTAAACCGTCTTGACGCCCGCGTGCATTGCACGCACTGCACTCTTCATAAAGACGGCCCTGCTTCCGTAGTTTTACCCTGCAAAAATGCAAGAATGAATGAAGGCTGATTTTCTCTTTTCTCACTCCTGGGGTCTGACCGTTTGGAAACGTGTTGAAAATTTTTAAATGATTCCCCTTAAAAAATGGTTAGAATGATAAGGACAAAATTTGTGTGTCCTGTTCAAGAGTGTTGGTATCTGTGGCATAAACCACTTTAAGTTGATGTCAAAGACATCAAAATGTCAAATATGTCTATTATATTTTTTCTAGAAAATATTTCACTTAAAAAATTATTCAATAAATAAGGGTCATGACATTTTATAATAGTAACCCACTTAAATTAATAAATAGTGTAAGTGAGGTTCATTGTCCCGAGGCATCATCCTCGTTAAATATTAAGAGTGTTTTAGGACGCTACTTCAACTTGGGGCTCGTACCCAGGTTTTACGTCAATTTGAATTCAAAGATGTATAAAGATACTGAAGAAATGTATAAATATAGGGAAAAGGAAATGAATAGAAATTATAATGAAGTAGAATTTGAAAGGAATGTTAAAGGTGTTGATTTAAAGGTTAAGGTTAAAATTAGAGTTATTGAGAATATTAGAAGAGATTGTAGTCTCGAATGGTTAGAAAATTTTGAATGTTTGAGTGATGCAAATGGATGGAATGATATGCAGATGGGAATTATTTGTTTTAGTTTGATTGAAGATGAGTGTAAAAATGAATTTAATGAAGAAAGTTATGTAAGTTTAAGGCAAAGTATAATTAAAATACTATATCCAGTGACGGATAGGAGATGGTTCAATGCAAAGGCAAAAACTATTAGGCAAGAAAATTATGTTTATATTAAGGATTATTATGATGAATGTTTAAAATATGTTAAGGAGTACGCTATACTGAATAATGCGTCGAAGAGAGTTTCGGAAAAGAAGTTTGAAGAGATATTTTTTGATAATTTAGAAGGAACAACTATTTTAGAGTTAAAGAAAAAAGATATGTTTACAGCTAAGTTAAAGGATATTATGATTTATTTAGAAGGACTTGAAAAAGAAATATTAATACAGGCGGAATTACAAGAGAACGAATTTAGTGAAGAGATGAATGAAGAAGAAGAAAATGAATGGTATGATGAAAATGTTGAAAACGATGAAAATTATTTTAATGAAGAGTCAATAGAGTATGAAACGGAAAGTTTAATGCAAGATAAATTAAATGAAGAGAAAAATGAAGTTCAGAAATGTTTAGTTATGTTAAATTATAAGAATATGGATAAGATTAAAGGATTTGAAGAGATTAATGGTTTTAAAAATAATGATTTGAAGGAGATTAAGGTGAATCAAAATGGTCAAAAGGTAAAAGAATATGTTAAGGATGAAATGAAAAACAAGGTTAAAGGTTATTTTAAAGTATGTGATTTAAATAGGTTAAAAAGTTTTAGAAGGTTATGTGAAAGAAAGGTAGGATATATTGTGTCTACAACAAATATATTAAGAAGTTTTGTGAGATTTAAATGTAAAGGTTATGTGAAAAAATTAGAAAGTTTTAAGATGTACAAGGATTGTTTAGATGAGCACAGCGTGTTTTATAAAGTTAAAAGATTTTATTTAGATAGACGAAAGAAAAATAGTAAATTAATGTTTAAGAAAGCTAAAGGTAAAGAACGACCCAAAGAGATGTTTGAAAGTGAGATAAAAGGGTTCAAGTTAAAATTTAAAGGAGTTAATGAAAAGGTTTTAAAAGTTTCTGAGGGAGAGTAGTATGTGGCATAAACCACATTAAGTTGATGTCAAAGACATCAAAATGTCAAATATGTCTATTATATTTTTTCTAGAAAATATTTTACTTAAAAAATAATTCAATAAATAAGGGGCATGACATTTTATAATAGTAACCCACTTAATTTAATAAATATTGTAAGTGAGGTTCATTGTCCCGAGGCATCATCCTCGTTAAATATTAAGAGTGTTTTAGGACGCTACTTCAACTTGGGGCTCGTACCCAGGTTTTACGTCAAAAAGCTTTACTCAAACCCAGTTCCTGTCCATAGCAGGACATGATGAATTCATCCGTCTAGAGCAGGGGTGTCAAACTCAAACGTCTTCATGGGCCAAAAATGCTTGATCAGGTCGAAAAAATTGATCCGCGGGCCATTCATAAATAAGCAATTGCAAGAAAGTGAGATTAATATTAAAAGACTGAACATCACCTTTATAACTGTTTAAGCATACAAATTGTTACTATGTAAGGCAGTGTTTCCCAAGGGGGGCCCTAGGGCCCCAAGTGGGGCATTTTGTAATTTTAGGGGGGCATTTTCGAATTTTCTTTTTATTAAAATTGCCCTTTTGTCTTCGGCATTTCATAATTTTGTGTGAGTTAGGGGGGCATTTTCTTATTTTTGCAAGGGCCAGGGGGCATTTTCGATTTCAAAATCCCGAAAGTGGGACGCGAACCTAAAAAGGTTGGGAACCACTGATGTAAGGCTTGTCGCTGGGAACAGTAAATCCGCCGCAATAAATCTTTGTAAACTCGTATGGTTAAATAAGGACTAAAACTTTATGATGTTCTGCAAGAGGGTTTAAAACAGTAGTTTCAGCATTTTTAAACGCGCGTCCCACCTTTGAGATTCAGAGTCAAAAATATTTTTCTAACTTATGAAAAAATATAAACGTTTCTTTACTCATTCAAAAATATAAACAGGATTCGGCTAAAAAGGTAATTTAAACTACAACAAAAATCGAAAATGCCCCCCTTCAATTGCCAAATTCTCCACCCCACTGGGGCGTTCGTCTTACATTCGAAATCACTTGTTAAAAACTCATTAAAAAAAAGAAGAAAACAGATAATTGCACAAAAGTTATAGATAGAACTTCTTGTCTGAATGATTTCCTAAATTTTGCTTAACATTATGTTGGGTTGTATGTATTTAAACCATGGCGAGTTTACGTATTTTTTATGTGGCAGCGAAAAAATATAGGCAAACAACATATTAAAATTTTTAGGTTAATGAACAAAAACGATGTTATTTTGGAATTCAAAATCAATAGTGTCACTTACTATCGTCTCATATTTCTAAAGCCAAAAATTTAATATTTTTTTTTCAAAATTAAAATTTTAGGTCGCGGGCCACAAAAAAGACCTTCGGGGGCCACCGGTGGCCCGCGGGCCACCAGTTTGACATCCCTGGTCTAGAGCTTAGGACAATGCAGGGGAAACAACAGTGAGCAATCCACGGCCAGCAAAAGGGAAACACATCGCACATTTCCGGTCTGCCACTAAACACGTTCCATCCCCTTATGTCACACTTATCTCTTAAGCAATCCTAAACATCATTCTCTGTCAGAAAGAAATAGAAGAATTAATAATCGTCCGTCCAGCAGCGTATGACGTAAAACTGTTGCCATCCACCGTCTCTTGGAGCGAGACGTTAAACAGCAAGTAGATTCAGAACAGGATAAAGGTAATGAATCTAATGACCAACTCAAGAGAACACACATCCTAAAAGACCACAAGATCCTTGAATACTACATTGCTTTACAGTGAATCTCTTCTCACTACACTGCCAAAGATACTTTAGATTTACGCCTTGTATCACGAAGAACAGCTAATTATATCATGTAAATCTTCCTATACGATTTAAGAATACATTCTTTGCGCGAAACAGGAAGTGCTCCAAACCTTTCTGCTGAAGATCTCAAATAATCTTCTATTGTCCAACAACTTATGACATAAAACTGAACTCACATATCGTCCAGCAATGTAAGACGCTAAACTGCAAAAGAAGGTTATCACAACCTCTTAAGTCCGAAAGCACAGACTTAAAACTAACAGACCGAAGAGCAAATACCGGCTGCCTAATCGAGAACACATAGCACTTTCACACAGGATTATTTCAACATTCTAAAAAGGAGTAGAAACTCATATATGACCTTAATGAGATTGTCTTTTCTTGTCAGGTAGAATAAACACCATAACATGGTCTCACAACAGCTTGAATCTACGACAAAACACTCCTATATTAATCAGAAGTAGCACACTCTACGTTTAAATAATAGTCTTTTAGTTAGTGGAAGTAAAAAGAACAACTGAATAAATAACAAAGATATTATAAAAAAAAAGACTACGAACATTATTGATTAAAGAAGAATTATTTACTGTACATCCTTTAAGATCTTTAGAAAAATGAAAACTCAAAACTTTTCAAGATCCATAAGAAAGCTATATCTCAAACTTAAGAGCAACACGCTCACATTCAAAAAGGAATCACATTTAAACATCTCCTGTCAAATAAGTAAACAAAAAGGATTTAACTAGAACTAACATACTCTCACTTTATCAAGCGATTAAAACAGCAGATCAGAACGTTATATATGAGAAGTAGACCGTTTCGGATATCATCACTACAACTTATAGAACTAACACTATCATGTTTTCTCACAACGAAAATATAAAGTCCTAAAAAGAAGGCGCAAATGTACTGATATAGAAAACAGAAAATCACAACTCATTAATAACGTTTCTTTGACTACACGTTACAAATGAGATCGCAACAACTGCCTAAAGATAGACAAAAGAGTTCACCACAACCGCTTCTCAGCCGTTAAGTTATTTCTAATTACAATTTAAGATGTGAACATCCACACACTCACTTACTCTTCATCAAACATGTTTACATTATCATCCGAAACTTATGACAGAAATCCACTTTGCTGCACAGCACTCCTGTTGCTACAATTCCTTTCAAGGAGAATACACACATGCATCTACATTCAAGATACCTTTACAGAAACATCATTTCTTCTTAAAAACATTTAATCTGTACACATGGAAGAGGTGGACTTTAAAAACATTTGACTAAAACATAGCATTAAAAAGGTACAAGACATTAATCTGGCATTTAACATCCGATCAATTAACAAAACGTTATTTAGACAATAACTTTTCTATTTCGAAAGGAGAAGACAGCATATGGCACACCTGGTTCACCATATCACAACGCGAGCAAGTAAGAAACTCAGATCTTTAAAGTAATATTTCCAAACACAAATATACTTCCTATATGTAAGAAAACCATTTCAAAGGAGGAGGTGAAGCTATCGCCATTAGCTCAATCCAAAGATCTTCTTCTCTAACTATCATCATCACATCATCAAACACAGGAATTTAAAAGATGTATATACTTTCGAAAGATCTAATGTCTAACAGATAACTTACTTCAACGACAACTTACTGCTTGCATCAGGGTAGTCAACCACCTTGCCTCCATAGAAAGATTCAAATGCCTCAGTCACTCACAAATACACACACTTTAAGAATCATTCACCAGATTTACACACATGTGGAACTTACGCACCAAACCTTGATCCTTAACGAACAGATTGCATATTCAATCTTTAAGGCTCTTAACCTAAACATAGGTGTCTACACAGAGACTAAATCTTGAATAAACAAACACTACCTTATCTTCCACTCCACATGCTCCATGATGAATTAAGAAGATGTCGTTAATTACACTAAGAATCAAACACTCTAATAGATTCTCAGAAACAGATGATCACGACAAACAAGGTATCTCACCGTCCAGCGACGCACGACGTAAAACTGTGCTCAATCAATAAATTCTATTTTCACAGTCCAGCGACGTATGACTTGAAACTATGCTCTTATACGACTCTTCCGCAGAGTCTCTTACAGTCCAGCGACGTATGACTTTAAACTATGCTATACTGGAGAAAAGAAACGCAATTCTAAGATGTTTGCCATAATTCGTACGCACATAGGAAGAACGGAATTGTCTTGATCGCAAAACAAACACAGAGGCTACATCACTATATTTTCTTCTTAATCTTCAGATCCCTTTTATTCCAAAGGAGGAGGTGCATGTCACGATATGGACATATCCCTCCATCAGTGTGATTGGTACAGGGTTTGATGACCTGAACCAATCAGCTTACGAGATCAGAACTGATCTCTCACCATCAGTTCATCTGTATGTTTCAGCCCCTTTAAAACTATAAATAAAGGTTGGGGCTGAACACTTACGATACGATACGTCTCAATACGAAACTATAGGAACTCACGACACCGGTATGACACTAACACTGACTCAACACAAACGTATCTCAATAAAAGCTTTACTCAAACCCAGTTCCTGTCCATAGCAGGACAGATGACTTTTTAGATATTGTTAATGAGGTTGATGTAAGTAGAACGACAGTAAGAATCTTAACTGAAAAGGTTAGGAATTTAATTATCAATGATGTAGAGTCTAGTAATGATAAACTTGGGGGCTTTGATAATAATGGACAAAAAAAAATAGTAGAAATAGATGAAAGTCTGTTTTTCAAATCTAAGTATAATCGTGGAAATCATACTCGCGGACAATGGTATGTAGGTGGAATTGAAAGGGGTAGCAAGCGAGCTTTTTTAGTGCCTGTTTCGAATCTAAACACTGAAACAATGATAAAAGTAATTTCTGATTATGTATTACCAAACACGATAATTATGACCGACCAATGGAAGGCATATGAGACTGCTACAAGAGAAATGCCTGGGTTGTCTCATTATACCGTCAATCATTCTCTTAATTTCGTAAATCCTGCAGATAGGCGCGTTCATACCCAGGGAATCGAAGGTTTTTGGTCAAATTCAAAACGTAGCGTTCGTGATAGACACGGAATAAACCAAAATCAACATGTTAAATATCTACTTCAATTTCTATGGGAATATAAAATTGAAAAATTTTAGCGTTTTAATGCGTTTTACAATTAATAAAAATAAATACTTGATTTGAAATATTTTTTTGCCCTTAAAAAATTTCAAAGGAGATCTATTTTTTCAAAGGAGACCTATTCTGACCATGCACCAAAAAATTCTAAGATATGTGACAATTGCGGACTTGATACTGAAATGACACTCCGGAAGGTAACTGTAAAGCGTGATGGTCATATATGGTGCTGAAATTTTAATTTTTTTTTTGTAAAAAAACCAGACATATTCTTTTATTTTTTTACCTTTTTGAAATTTTAAAAACAGGCGGGAAACCAAAACAGATACGAAATATTCACGCACAAAATTGTCACTTTATATGTTTTTAAAATATAGATAATTTTTTTTGAAAAAATGTTGTTAGGTGTAATTGTTTTTTTTTCAAAAAAAAGCTCGGCGGTCAGGATTAAAACCTCGTGCGGACCGTAGATCGCCCATCGCTGCTTTACACACTCTACTCAAGTGTTTCAAAAAGTGGGGCGTACACTCAAATGAAGGTCATTTTGGTAGTTAGAGAGGGCATTGTCGAATTTTTTTAGTTAAATCCCCCTCTCGCTAAAGGAATTTTATGCCTATAAATGAGTTAGGACGGTGTTAGAAAACCTTTTTGGGTCAGTATGTCAAAATTATACTAAAAAAAAGACGCTATTTTAGTCAGTTTTGTACTTTTTTTAAAAAAATGTCAAAATTTGGTTTGACGCAAATAATTTTAGACTGAAAAACAAGACAAAGCATGCTTAAAATAAATAATAAAAACAATTAATAGTGTGCGTGAACTTTTTAAGCATATTTGTTGACGTAGGCTCGAGAGTGCTTATTCACCTCATCGACCATCTCTTCGGTCATTCCATGGTTAATCTATTTCCTTAAATAGTTTAACCCGGGATCGGCTACCGATCATCAGCGAATCGATCGTGGTTCTACTGATCCGCCGATGATTCCTGATCCAGCGATCAGCCCGCAGACCGGTCTGCACATATGTTTTTATAGATTAAATGCATTTTTTAGTGATATTTTTCTTTTTGTACCGCTATTATTTTCTATTACAAAGGGTTAACTTTTAATATTCCTCATATAGTTTTTTATAAAAAAAACAACTTAAAATATAAATAATAGTTTAACGGGAAAAATCAATTTAATTAAATGTTAAAAAAAGTCAATTCCCTGTCTTACCTTTTCAAACCATCCAGCCATGTGCTCATAAAAGCCTTCACATTGCATGCTATAATCGATTTAAAGCACTCATAACAGATCTTTTTTAACAACAGCAGTAAAATTTATGAATTGAACTGAATCTTGATTTTATCATGAAAAAATTCGGTGAGTGACCGTTTCCTGTCGGTTCTGAAAATTTTTAAAAGGGCAAAATAAAAAAAAACTAGATTCAATCTTATTTAGTTTTAACACGTTCGGTACGGCGTGACCCACCGTTGGTTACATTGGTTCTGTCTGGAAATTGTTTTAAGAGTTTGAAAAAAAACGTAATAACACTTATGTTTGGTTCATTTTTTTTGCAAACAGAGCTTTTCCCCTCCGGGAGTATTTTGTTTTACTTTCGAAAATTTAAAAAATTTAAACAACAATAAAAAGAAAGGAAAACTTTTTTTAATTAATGTACTCTTTGCAAACATTTAAGGCACATCGGAGGCCGATTCCCGTAACTTTTACAGAAGGTGTTTACTTTTCGTCTTTTTAATCGCATATTCTCGGCCCTTTCTACCAGAAAGTTTTTTGTAACACTCGTGAGATCTTTTTCTAGATATTCTTGGGAATTTAGAAAACTTTTCAAGACTGTGGACAGTTTTTCCGAGTTTTTCTTCAAACTTTTACCTCTAGAAGGCCATCAATTATAAGTTCTTGGAACCGTAACACATCATATTTCTTTGTTCCCCATCGTTTATGCAGAAAGTAAGCATTAACAACCAATGTAGTACAGACTGCTTCTAAAACTATTTCCGATACCATTTAATTGTTTTGCGTAAAACTGTATAATAAGGACCCAACTCGTCGGAAATATCAACACCTTTCTTTATATTGTTGTAATCAAAAATCAAATCTGGTTTTAATTTTTCTTTAGGACCTTGTACAATTTTAAAAGAATAATCTTTTCTTGTCGTTAACGTATGTATAGGTCTTTTATCTGTCCATTTGATGTATTTTACTTTATTTTTATTCTCTGCACTGAATACTTCGCCTCTTTTCTGCTTTAATTTTTTTTTCATGTGGTAGAAATTTCTTATTTGTTCTAACAGTTCCACATAAAAATGTATCATTTTTCAATAAATCTTCAGCTAAAGGTATGCTTGTATAAAAGTTGTCAGTATATAACGTGCGATGTGCACATATAAGACCATTCATCAACAGCATTACAATGTTATATGCATGTCCTTTTGATGAAAAATTTAGATTTGCTCCCGTATATACTTCCAAACTATACGTATAACCCCCTGGTAAGCAAAGTTTTTAGAGTTTTACGCCATGTTTTTGGTCTTTTGCCAGGAATGTATTGACAAAACAATAGTCTTCCTCTCCAAGGGACCATGCTTTCGTCAATTACAGTTTCTTTGCCCGGAATTACTGTTTCTTTTATTGCTTTAGAAATTATATTTAGCAATGGTCTAAACTTATGTAACCTATCATT
>KB908948.1:0-13992 GCA_000383075.1 Nosema bombycis CQ1 | reverse complement strand
TTCGCCCTTGTTCTTCCTAGTTCCATTGAATTCTTATTATAACATGATCTACAGAATTGTCGAACACTTCTTGCCGAACCTTCCATTTTCTTTAATTCATGACGGGAAATACTACTAGAACTTAACGTTGAAACATTTGATTCGTCAGATGAACATTTCATCAGATGCATAGCCAATTCCATCCTAAATTTTGTAATAGAGATTTTTTTTCTTGATGATTAATTTGTATAAAACCATTGAATTAACGACACATGTATTGAGCAAAAGTTCTACGGCCAATTTTCTGTACCATTTAACCGTTTTACGCAATGGTGAACTGTAGGAGATCATTTGATCGGAGAGGTCTACCGATGCCTTTCCTAGATTATAATCGACCACCATTTTCGGTTTTGTTTTTTCTTTATTTCTTTTCTTTATGGTGACCATCTCATATGAATGTTTTGTTGATAGCAGTAAAACATCCTTTTTATCCTTCCATTTCAATACGGTGATTCGTTTTTTATTTTCACGTGCTATACATTTTCCACGCTTTAATTTGCAATCAGTAACTTCTGTTGGATTGCCTCTACGATTCTTTCCTAGCGTTCCAATCAGATTTGTATTTTTTTCTAAAAGCTTTTCTGCTAAATCAACGCTAGTGTACCAATTATCGGTACAAATTGTATGACCTTTCTCGAAAATTTCTTCACATAGATTCAAAAAGACTTCACTGGGCTTAGAATAAAAGTTATTTTCTTCCTCTTCTTCTTCTTTTCCACTGTATATTTTAGATGAATGAGTGTAACCAGGACCACTGCATAATTTAAAGACTTTAATGCCATATCTATGGCGTTTATTTTTTAAATATTGCCTAAAAATTATTCTACCACGAAATGGGACGAGAGATTCATCTACGCAAACTACTTCTTCTGGGCTGTAATATTTTTTAAAATTAATATTTAAAAGATTTACAATATTTTCAATCTTTGACAGCCTATTATTGGGATCATTTTTAGTATTATCACTAAAATGTAAAAATCTCAATAAAATTTCAAAGCGGTTTCTAGGCATAGTTTTTCGCGGTAAATCAAGATTATATCCATCCTCTTTACTCCAATAAGATTCGATGGTTGGCAAGTTGACAATTCCCATCCATATTATAAGGCCGAAAAACCGTTTTATTTCTTCTGGATTAGTGTTATACCATTGGTCTGTTCTATATGATTGAATATCCGTTAATTTCTGTGAAGCAAACAAGTTTTCTTGCCCCGCTATTATTTTGCGTAATCCTTCAATGGCCAATAATAAATAAAAAATCGTAGGGTTTACACAACTAAAAAGCTCTTTTTGGCTAGTTTGATCCCTGAAACGGAGGAAAAAGTGAAGTTTGTTTCATGGCTTGATGGAAAACTCCAATCAAATTCGAAATCACTAGATATTTCATCATACGTAGTAATATTGCTATCCTCTTCATTATTTGTATCGAACTTTTTTTTCCGGCTCAATAAAAAAGAATTTGTAGCTTCTGCAGAACTAAAAGATATATTTTCTGCTTTAGATATTCTTTTAACTCTTTTTTTTGAATTATTTTTAGAATTTTCCTCTGCAAAAGACAAAAATGAGATTGTATCGTCTTCAAAATTCATGTTATTAGGGTTATAATAAAAACCTTAAAAGGTTAAATGTTACTTACAAAAATTTAAAAACTAAAAAAAATAGGGGTCCAAAAAAAAACTTTCCATTCACGCCTTGGGGGTCACCGGTGACACCCAAGGAAAAAAAAGGTCTAAACCTCTCAACATGAAGTTATAGACCGATTTAAAATTATATTTCAAAACTATTTACTTAACAGAACCAAAACCTGCGACGGCGTGTAGGTCAATTTTAGTCAAAAACCCGCGGCGTTTAACGTGTTAATGCACCAAACTGGTCAGATGTCAAATTTTATGAAAATAATAAAATTTCAAGTGGGTCACTAAAAATGCCAAGTGGGTCAATAGTGACCCGCGGGCCAGCTGTTTGTCATCACTGATCTAAAACATTAGAAGGATCGAAGACGATTTCACTATTACAAATTGCAGTTTTATCAAACTGCACCTCTACGCCTTCTCCTCCTATCTGTATTATCATAAAAATCATCGTTTCCTATGTCTTTATCAAGCACTTCCTTTATGAACCGAAATGTTGGTGCTGATAATTCGCAAAGAGCAATACCAAGATGATTTGATGAGTTGTAGACCCAACACCGAATTACTCTTATTATCTTTTTTGCCTCTACCTTGATTTTTAAAAAAGAAATCCTTCCTAGAAGAAATACGCAATCTACATCCTGCTTTAATACATCTAAAAACATACTTATCAACAAACTGGCTGTTAAAATTCATATGTGTCTTGCTTGAACACTTAAAACATGTATTGATTGTTTTAAAAACGTTATGACGTCTTAAAAAGGCTACTGCCTTTTCAGAGTCAAAAAATATTTCATTATAAGGAATTACTGAAGATCATTCGTTTAGGAGAGCATCCATAAGGGTAAAAAAATAAATGAAATAAGGGTTAAAAAAAAAACCTTTTTGAAAAAATTCTGCCCGTGCATAGAAAATAGGGGGTAAAAATATTTTTTTCCCGTTCAAATTTAGGCCTAAATTTGAACGCGGCAAATTTTTTGAGAGCGCCTTTATGCGGATTATTTTAGAAGATGTTTACCAGTTTATTCTGGATAAATTCTACAAAAAATCAGAGTTGTATAAACCTTTTCTGATTTCATATGCAAGTAAGCCTTCCTTTGAAATGACACACATACAACTAAGGTTTGACCTCGGTTTGCTGGAACCTGCTTAATGACCTTAGTTGATTTTAGTGAATATCCGTAATGTTTAGTCAAATGATTATTTATACCGGTCTCATCCAAGAAAATTATGGGTATCTGACCAATAAGTGCCCGCATTGAAAATTTTTAAAGCACCCCCCTTAAAAAAAATGCCAAGAATTCCAAGAACCAAAATTGTCGAAAATGAAGAAATTTACACAGAAGAAACATTTAAAGAAATAAAATTCGATGAAATCTTTTTTAGGGACACACTTAACAGCCCTGAGTCTGCGTGCGTATTCCTGGCACGCAGCTCATTAATAAAAAATACAATGCTCTGTTCAGCCTGTGATTCTAATAGACCAATGAGATTGGTAAAAAGGGAAAAGAGAGCCGATAAGTTTATTTGGAACTGTACAAAACCATGTACAGCTTCCAAATCTATTAGAGCAGGGTCGGTGTTTGAACATTCTAGGTTGTGCTTCTGGAAGATTATTAAATTAATCAGCAAGTACCTAAAACGGGAACCTTTCCTCGAGATTTCTGATGATCTTAAAATCGACAGAAAAACCGCTAGTGTCTACGGTTTTTTATGTAGTGATCGCATTATCGAAGAGGTAATGACAAATAGTCGGAGGTTGGGCGGTCTTGATGAGTTCGGCATCCCGAAAGTCGTGGAAATTGACGAGAGTCTATTCTTCCGTGCCAAGTACAATCGAGGCAATCATACTACTGGCCAGTGGTATGTAGGAGGAGTAGAAAGAGGCTCTAAAAAAGCCTTTCTCGTTCCTGTAGCCAGTAGAAATACTGCTACTCTGCTTCAGGTAATACGAGACAATGTATTGCCTGACACGATTGTGATCACTGATGAATGGAGAGCATATAGCTCAGCAATACGTCAAATCACAGGGATTGAACATAGAACTGTGAATCATTCCCTCAACTTCGTGGACCCAAATGATCCAGATGTTAACACTCAGAAAGTTGAAGGTTTTTGGTCTCTATCCAAAAGGGAAGTGCGTTCAAGACACGGAATTAGACAGGAAGAACATTACGAATATTTACTACAGTTTATTTGGGCCCATCAATTGCCTAGAGACCAGCGTATGACTTATCTTTTGCTACTTTTTAGAATAAATAATTAATGTCATTTTTTCATCTTTTTTTATTTTTTCCTCTTTTTTTTTATTTTTTCCTCTTTTTTTATTTTGCCCCTTTTTTCATTTTTTTCAATGCGGGCACTTATTGGTCAGACACCAAATTATGTTCTTAAGAATACAAAGAAATATTAGAAGGCATTAATGGCACTTTAATTAATCATATCTACTGAATTTCTTTCTGTAGGTACTGTAGTTAATCTTTTCTAGTGAACTCTAGCTTCTTAAGTTTTTTGCTCATTGAGGAGATAGAATATTCTCTACCGGCCTTTGATTCTAAATCAACGAAAAAATCTTTTAAAGTAGCATTATTGGGCAAAAGTCCGTTTCATGTCGTTATAGGAAATTCATGTCGTTATAAAAAAAAAACAAAAAATAAAAACTGAAATAAAAATTTTAATCATCAAACTTCTCAATATTAAGACAAAATATAAGATAATTGATTCTAGTTTCAATAGGAAATCTTCTTTTAAACATAAACTCTTGTAAATAACCTTCTAAATATCTGGGAATTGTTACAAATTGGTTTTTGAGAGGTCTTTTGGCATGTGTCCAACAATTTTCAATGTTTTGAGTATGAAAATTCATGTCTAATGGATTAACAAAATTGTAGGAATGATTTACTGTTTCAGGGATAAAAGTATTCTGTTCGCTTATTCTTCTATAAGCAGCCCAACAATCTGAAATAATAGTAGTTCCAGGCAATATACGTGAATTAATTATGGGTAAAAGAGTCTCGGCTCTCCTGTTTGGAACAGGCACAAGGAAACAATTGCCACTATCACGTTCAATGCCTCCAAACACCCACTGTCCCTCCCTTAGGCGACCTCTATTGTATTTTCGACGGAAATAAAAGACTCATCGATCTCGACTACTTTACTTTCTCCATTACTATCTAAACCACCAAGCATGCATGAAGTTTCTAAAAGAATTTCTTGAACAATACCTCGTAGATTAAAACACCACTTAGATATAGTTTTTTTGTCACATTCTAATTCTTGACAGATTATTTTTTATAGATCGTTATTACACCAACGAATATAAAATTTTAGGCATTTGTATAATTCAACTTTCATGCCTTCGAATGCTGAACCTTCCCTTATAGTAATTTCTTTTCTACAAGGCAAATTACAAGCCCACTTATAGTCATCAATGGACTGTTTTTTTTTATTAAATGCATGTTAGATCCACACATAATACAAGTTCTTTCATTTTTTATAAGACGTGCCTTAGCACAAAATTCAAAAATTGCACGGCTGGAAGAAAAGTTTAGCCTCTCAATATACGTCAGAGTAAGGTTTAATTCCAATATTTCTTCTGGCGTATATATTTCTTCTACAATTTTGAAAATTTTTGCTCTTCTTGACATTTTTAAGGGAGGGGGTCATTAAAAATTTATAACGACATGAATTTCCTATAACGACATGAAACGGACTTTTGCCCATTATTGTTACAGTCTACAAAGTTTTTAATTATTAAATCCTCTGGATTTAAAGGTCTTGGCATTGAAGTAGTCTAATTTATACCATTTCTTATATCTTCTTGCACATCTAATGTAGGTTTTCTGCTCATTGCTGAGATTGTTTTTGTGCAAAGACCAACCATGGTAAAATTTTTTTTAGTAGTAAGCTTTGCATATTAAAACAATGCATTAACTGTTTTTTAAAGATCTGGTATAACAGGTTTTCTAATTTTTCTTGGTATTTTTAGAAATTTTTTAAAAAATAAAGGGATAACGAATATAGAAATTCAAAAAGAGGAATAAAGAAATTGTAAACAACGGAATATAAAAAATAAACCCTCTGCAAGAACTCAAAACCCGTTTTTGGAAAAAATAACTAAAAAAAGAAAAGTTTGTCACTTGAATCTACTAAGCGTGTCAAAAGTGACACGCGTGCTATGGTTTTATCATCACTGCTCTAGCTCTTTAATAGGCAAATTGATTTCCCCTGATTCTTTTATTAATAAACATACGCTATGTTTTTAGGCTGCTGTGGAAAATCCTATTAAATTTGTTGCCTAGTCTGAATATTCTAAGTAAATGAGGTTTTTGGCTGCTGAACTGATTTATTAATAGTCGTCTGAACGTTGGATAGATTAGTTTGCTTGCCATACTGATCCTTGTTGTCGCGGCTTTTAAGAATTTTCGATATGAAATCTTTCTCCTTTTTAAAAGATCGACCATTTAGTCCCATGAAGCAACCTTCTTAATTTTTCTTTCGAGTTCCCTCGGGGCTGCCTCTACTGCTGCTTCACGAACATTAACAAACCTATTATTTTTATCACCCGCACGCATATTAATTTGTAAACAAAATTAAGCATATTAATATCCGTGGGACTTTCATGAGCCGTTTGCCAAAAAAGCTTATCTTTGTCTTCATCCTCTTCCATAGCATTTTCTTTTTATAAAAAAAACGTATGAAAGCATCATTACTATCCATTTTCTTTTCGTAGGCAAAGAATCAGTCTAATGCCTCGCTTTTTAGATTTGCTTTAATATTATAAGCAATCTATCAGAGGACCATTCATCCTCCAATCTCACAAACTGCCTCAAAAAGTCTTCGGGATTTTCCTTCACTCTTCCCGAGAAACTCAGTGTAATATCTAAAGACTTTCTCATCACATCCGCCAAATTTTGTTTCAAATCCTCACTGGCGCCAATGTTACGTATAGAGGAAGGCGTAGACGTTATACTTAATTTATTTATTTCCTTTATCCCTTTTAACGCATGTTCGCCTTATATAGATTTAAAGGGGAATTTGACAGCATATTTTCGCCCCAGATCTAATCCCTCCTTTAAAACACTGATTGTGTCAGCCTTACACTAATCTGAGCGAGCATTTAAAAGATAAGAATTCAAAATGCTGTCATTACATGACATACTTTTTAAAAACTTTTAAACGTCGTCGAAAAAGACATGATTTATGAATAATTATTTCTTATTCTTTGGCATTTCTATGAGAAATTTTTTTTAAAAAATCATAGTACGTCTTGAAATAAAACATTGCAAAACGGGGCGCGCGATCTCAAAAAAACTAAGATAGTCCGCCGCAGCTCCAAAGGGGTTGACCGACACCGGGTTAGATAAATAAATATAATTCGCCGACAGACGAAAAGTACATCCAAAAAGAGCACCGTCCTTAACGTGTTACAGGGGGTTCCAAAATCTGTTCCCCTGTTTGATAAAAATCTGTTCTTATTTTTAAGGAAAAATTAGTCATAGCTTTTTCAAAAAAATACCAATATGGCTTCAAGAAGAAATATAAAAAAATGTCTCTAAGGAAATTAAAGATTTAATAAAAATACAGTTTAAGGATGAAGAAAAAATACCAAGTAAAACAATTAAAAAAACCTACTCTTAGTCGTCGTACAATTTTAAAGATACGACGCGAGCTTAAAAACGAAGCAGATGGAAGTATCTCTCAGGGAACCCAATAAATGCAATGCCTAGAGTGATTGTCAAAAGACCCGAAGACCAGGTTTTAAAAAACATAGTTATCCGAAGGAATGATGTAACACGCAAAGAAATCTGAGAAGAATTAGCATTGGAAACCGGATGCATAAGGCCTCCATCCTGCATCTCGAAAAAACTGAAATCTATGCAAATAACTAGGAAAAGACTTACCTTAGTTCCTGTGGAAAGAAACTCAATGTTAAAAAAAAATTAAGGCAACTTACGCTATGATCGTAAGGATATACTGTTGTTACCTTTAGGCTATATAAGCCATTATAATTAATAGTAACCTTATGTTATCTGTTCTCAACATGGCACCCGACGCGGGGCTCGAACCCGCGACCCTTAGGTTAAGAGCCTAATGCTCTACCGACTGAGCCAGCCGGGCCCAAGTAGAGAAATTAATAAAGAGAATGCTGCTATGGGAATTAACCTGATAAATAAAATCCTTATTTGCTGAAGAAAAATATGAAATAGTGCTCTTTAGAAGTAATGAAGAAATTGCAAAAGTAATTATAAAAGAAAACATAAACTCATGGAGTGAATTTGAGAAGGAATTTACGAGAGTTAATGCCGATCTAGACAGGATAGTAATAGTATGTGCAAAAAGAAGGATGAACTAAAAAATCCAAATCGACTTTCGTAGAAAGATAAAGAAAGGACTGAAAGAACTTAATATTTGTGAAAAGGCGATCATAAAACATCTGGCGGTTAATATCTGGCCCGGCGCAATGAAATTGCTGTCCTACTAACTTCCAATACGACATTTGAGGATTTCGAGGCACACATCAATCAAATATCTGAAAATGATCGGAAGGGCGCAGCCACGAGGCGCAATAAGGAAAAAAAAATCAAACAATTAAATAATGATACTTTGAGGGGGATGCTGTTACCCCTAGGCTATATAGACCATTATATTAAAAAAAGTACCCTTATGTTATCGTTTTCAACAAACAATGAATGGCAATATAAAAAAATCTCACGTTATAATTCTAAAAAAAATATAATTTGTCAGCAGCCAATCTTTAAAAAGCAAAAAACTTCGCAAAGAAATTCTACTTTGGCCGGGTATGTTGTAATTTACAAAATAACTAAGAATAATGAAATATTTTCTAAGGGCGAATTTAATAAAGAATGTTAAATAGACCTAGCAAAGATATTATTTCATGAAAGTTTAATGTTTTTAAATAGTTGGTTTATTAATAAAGATTGTTTCGAACAGGATTGAAGCCACCGGAGCTGGTTTTCTTTCAATTAGCTGAACGTGCTAAAAAAATCAAATATTTATCTACACTTTGGATGAAAGTACAGAAAGGCAGACACGGCTCAACTTTTAGTATTTGTAAGAGGAGTAGATTAAAATTTTATTGTGACAGAGGAGTTAGCGTTTATGCGTTCATTGAAAGGAAAGACAACTGGAAAAATAATTTAAGAAGAATTTAAGGAGGGAATGAAGGAATTAAATATTCTAACTAACAATGTTTGCTCGATCAATACGGATGGAGCTTCGAATATGGTATGAAGATTTACGAGATTAGTTGGCATTTTTAAAGACAAAAATGCAAGAATTGATGTCACTTTTTACATTGTTTTATACACCAGGATATTTTATGTAATGCAGCTTTAGATATTTCCCCAGTTCTTAATGTGGTAATCAAGCTTATAAATGTAATAAAACGCGGAAATTTAAACATACAATTTTAAGAATTATTTTCAGAAATCTGCGCTAAATACTCTGGTTGCATTTTTTTTTTATACGAAAGTAAGATGGCTAAGTTGCGGTTATGCTTTTTTACGCGTCTGGAATTTGCAAGAATACATTTTGGATTCTTTGAAAGAAAAGACGAGCCTTTATGAAGAATTCACGATTTTAAAATATTACAATTGGCGTGTTAAACTTGCGTTTTAGACTGATTTATTAGAGCATTATAATAAATTAAACTAAAACCTTAAGGTGAAAACTTATTTATTGATGATGTATGTAGGTATTTAAAATTTTTTAAACCCCAAATATTTTTTTTTCAAGAAACATGTTAATTGCTGAATTACCTATTTTTCACAGTTAAATTCGCTTTAACCTTACAGTCAAAATATAATTAGTACATGTAGAAAGCCTTAATGAAGTTATACAACGAATGTGATTCTAGATTATAAGACTTTCTAAGGAATCGACCTTTTTTTTTTGTTTACGATGCCATATAATGTAGAATCCGATAGTTAAACTTCGATTTTACAGTTAAAAATAATTGAATTGCAATGTAATGCGAATTTAAAACAATTGTTGTTAAATTTTTCAAAGGTTGAATTCTACAAAGTACTCTCAAAAGATTTATTTCCCAGGATAGTTGATACCGCGAAAAAGATAATGTCAATGTTTACATCTTTATATGTATGTGAACAAACATTTTTTCGTCATGAAATTACGTAAAAATTCAACTAGAAGTAGAGTGACAGATGAACATCTTTTCTCACTACTTAATGTTTCTCCGTCGCAAACGGATCCTGAATTTGAAGCATTATGTCAAATAAGAAACAATATCAACAGTTTCGAAGCTCTGGCAAATTAAATCCTTAGGATAAAATAAAAAGATTTTTGCAATTCCTACATATTCTTATATAAATATTAATTTACTAAATATTAGTGAGAACGCTGCATTGAAAATTTTATCAAATGTAAAAGCTAAGATTTTTAATAGTAAATTTTAAATTATATTTGCGTGATTATATTAATGAAATTTTTGGCATATTTATTTGCTTTATATTTTTTCCAATTAATCCGGCTCGTCACCAAAAAATTAGCCCGACTATGGGGTAAAGCATTAACAAAGACAAAAGAATTTATGAAATATCTAGATTAGAGTAGTTCTAAATTGTGGAGTCAGACTCAACGGCGGCTCGGGAGTCATTTACATCATTCTTGTTGTCACCCTCATTGACCATCCAGGGGTCAAACTATTTACTTAAATAGTTTGACGCGGAATCAACCACAAGTCATAACACCATCGGTCGTGATCCGCTGATCGTTCCTGATCCGTGTATGGTCCCGAGCAGACGGGCGTCTGCACTAAATATTTAGAATTATGTGAATAAACACAACTCAAGCTCGAAGATTTCGAAATGAAAATGATGGATTTCAAAATAGCATTTGAAAGAGAATTTTGTTGAACTGAGGTCGAGAATTGAAGAGATTGAATTGGATAATTTGACAAATAAAGTTACAATTGACTTTGATTCAGTTATAGTAGAAAAATGGATTGCATAACATGAACTTTCTAGTAGTTTAAAGAACAACTAAATGCTTATTTACTTTTTTTGGTGGCTAATACTGTAAAACTCGAGTTTATTATTTACAAAACATTAAATCAAACGTGAGAAACCTGCCTTACAGACGAGTTAAGTGCATTTAGTTCACTTTTAAAAGTTACAAGTTTAAGCGAAAAGCTTAGCGAAAAAAATAATAAAAATTTATATTTTTATCCTTATAAATTTTATTGACAATTACAAAGACATTGCGAATATGTAAGATTAAAATTAAAGTTGATTTCTACAAAATGACACTTCTTGAATATATTTTCAATATCAACTTCGATTTTAATTAACCTCTTAATTTTTTGCAACACGCTATTGTGTAAAGTTTAAGGGTTAAAAACTCCTAAAAATCAGGTTTTTTGACTGACTTACTTGTATTTTAAAAATCTACAAATTTTGACGTACCGACGCTTCTACAGATTTTCCCCTACCCTAACATACGGAAAAGAAAAAAAAATATTCTTTGAAATTAAAAATTATCTCGATCTATATTTTTTTAGAGACATTTTCTAAAAGGGGGTTAAATCTAAAGATAAGATGTTTTTTTGCTTTTTCTCTAAATTGTTTTGGAAGTAAGTGTATTGAAAAAATCCTTAACAAACTTTCACCTTAATTGGTATTAATGGATTAAATAAAGATTGAAATAGGTTTAATATGACAACTTATATCTTAAAAGCCTTTTCTTGGATTCTTTGTTATTATAAAATTTCAATTTTTTTTCGATGGGCTATAAATTCAGAAAATTAAAGGGGGGTGTTAAATTTATTAAAGCGTCATTTTACCTATAAAAGGGGTGATTGTTGCTTCAGCTTGGGTTTTATTATTCATTTTGTGCAAAGTTGCCTCCAGCACGAGTATATTGATGAGGGCTTTACTTTGTTGCTCGCATATGCAACGGTTTTAATACAGTCTAGAAATGTGGTTCTCAACTTTTTTAGATGCGCGCTTCACTTTCGAGATTAAAAAATCGAAAATGCCCTTATCCCCTGCAAAAATAAAAAAATGCCCATTCACCCATGGAAATTTATAAAATGCCCTTAACTACAAACTAATTTTGATTGAAACAACTCGAATTGCCTCTTCAACCACCTTAACGCCCTTTTGTAGGGCGAGGGCCTCCCGTTGGAAATCACTGGTATAAATACTAAAGGAATGAACTAAATATTAAAAAAGGGGTGCTTTTCCATTTTCAGGGCCCGTTTTTAGAATAAAAAATAGGCCCTGAAAATGGAGAAAAGCAAAAACGTGATATTTTAAATAAAGTTAAAATTTAAAGCTAAACATTGAAAAAATATTTCGCTAAAACTTTACAAAAAAAACAATAAAAACATGTTTCTAGTTCTTATATGAGCTGAAATGTTTTTTTGAAAAAATAGATTTATAAAAAATAAACCATTTAATGCATTAAAATGGGACAAAAATCGACAAGAAGTGGACGAATTTTATTTAAATAGAGTAAAATATGTATATGTCACTTTTTGAAAAGTAAGAACAAACGCCCAAATACTTAGATTATAAATATATTGTCGATTTTTAAAAATTTTATTCTTAAATAGAAACAAGAAAAATGGAAAAACAGAAAATTTTAATTAAATCTATGTCTGTTAATTATATATTTTCTTTTTAATTTTGCTTGATTTTGTTCCATTTGGCCATTTTTTATGTTCATGATACCCCCCCCCCCTTGTCTTGGGCCCTGAAAATGGAGAAGCACCAAAAAAAGCGAATAGAGCATAAAGTTGCTTGAATGTAGAAGGGGGCAGACTCGAAATTACATCCATTTAATGGTCTAAATTTCTAAGCGTGCAAAGAATCACGATCCTTTCCTTTTCTTCTAACCTAGAATCAAATTACACTAATACAGCCCATTTCATTTTTATAGACCCCTCGTTTCAAAGTTATAGACCCCTTAATTCAAAATTAAATTTAATTTATTCGCATTTCAAATTATAACCCTAATAATAAGTTAAAATAATAAAACAATAACAAAAACACAGAATCAGGTAACATCTTTAATTAAATAACATCTTCATTCGACAAAGCCAACGGTATTATCTGCCTCATATGGTTAAAATAACCATCCATGTCAAACACATCATTTCTAAATACATCGTTAATACAATTAATTAGGCTTTGAGTATTTTCCGATCTAGGTCTTTGTTTTATATGATTTTTTTAGCAAGAGAAAAATTCTTCTATTGGATTGAGCTGCGGAGTGTATGGGGGAAGAAACATAACGCCATATCCTCTTTCTCTTAAAGCAAGACTCACCTCAGCGGTTCTATGGATGGCGGCATTATCCATAATAAGAATTTTTCTTTCTTCTTGGCTTGCTAATGGTAACTCATTATTAGGGGCACGTAATTTTCGTATTTACGAAATAGATGCGAATAAAAGCGAAATTTAGCTATAAATGCGAATAAATGGAAATTTACTATAAATTAAAATAAATGCGAAATTCACCATAAATGTCAAAAGTTTAATGATTTTTGTATGATGTACCGCAGGTATGAGCAACCCGGGGCCCGCGGGCCACGAGTGACCCGCCGAGCATTTTTGAAATTTAATTTATTTTGTAAATAAGTAAAACGAATAATAGTAAGAGTGCAAACATGAAGAAGAAATGCTAAAATCCGAACTTATATAATATCATCACCTTCAAATGTATTAAAAACATCTATTACTACAGTTTAGTTCACATCGTTGTAAATATTTTTTTTGAGTGGCCCGTCTTCCAAAAATTAAAATCGGCCCTTTGATCAAAAAGGTTGCTCACCACTGATGTACCGGATTGTCACATAAATAAGACCCCTTTTTTGACGATTTTATTGTTTTTTCACTGATTTCGAAATAAGACCCGGGCTTATTTACGAGCACGTTCAAAAAATTGAATCCCTATTATTTGGGAAAAATACAGCAAAGCTACAGTCAACTCCCCTATTACGCGGTTTTTCGTTCCGAGTTATAGTGAAAGCGCGTTATAAAAATTTGTGGTTTTACGTTCAAAAATGGCTTAAACGTACCGCGTTATAGCGAATGGGTTTCCGCGTTATAGTGAAAGCGCGTTATACGAAGTCGCAATTAAACGTAAATTTCATTTTTGTTCCGCGTTATAGTGAAAGGTAAAAAGTTAGGGGTTAAAATATTTTTTTTTCTGAAATTTGAATACAAACTATTTATCTTACATGGCAAAAATCACACTAAAATCGGTATTAATTAAAATTATAAAATTTTGATCAAAAGCACGATTGGTTAAAAAACATTATACATTAAAATACGCATGA
>KB908947.1:36215-49976 GCA_000383075.1 Nosema bombycis CQ1 | reverse complement strand
ACACAACTAAGCGATTTATAACCCTCGTATCCTCATAATTGTACGTTTCGTCATTGTCACATTTTGAAATGGATTTGGAGGGGTTACAAAAAATCGCCTTAGCGTTTTATATGGGTTGATGATGATGATGATGATTGATTGATAATGATTTAAACTTAATATAAAAAGAGTCTTGAAATGGTATTTGACAAGGAGGTGATACCAGAGATTTACTATGATGTTGCATTGACAGCAACTCCTTCTGATGACGTAGCTTTATTTTTAAATACAAGTACATATCAAAAGCTATGCATCAGAAGTAATTATAAAATGGCATTCTGCTCAAGCATACAAAACCATAATGAGGTGATGTATTGCAAAAGGAGCAAATTTAGGTATAGTTACGGGTGTGCAACAAAAGTAAACTTTTACAGCTGTTTAGAAGATATATTGGGACGTATTAGGAAGTCGTCGTTCATTCCTGATAAATGCTTTAAGCGCATGCAGGTCTCCGTTGAGGGTATAGTGTTTAAAAAGTCTCTCACGGAGTATAATTATAGTAAAGTGCTGGATAAAATTCAGAATAATTTACATAATTCAAAAAGGCTAGGGTATAGGTTTGAGTTATCAGTAGAAGGGACTGAGGTAGGCTCAGCTATAAATTTGTTAGATGTTGTTGTGGTGTATGATAATTTTAGTTGTATGGAGTTTAAAAAGTTTAAAATAATTTATATGTCTAATTTATATTACTTAAATTCTTTAATAAGTGGATATTCAGTAATTGAATTATTCTATAATATTTCTTTGGAAGTTGCTATTAAAGACTTGTATATAAAAGGGACACCCAACATACACTTCCTGCCTAAAAATATAAAGCCAGAAAAGTTCTATAGTGCGGAAGGTATACACAAGATAGATTCCTCCTTTAACAGACGCGTTAAAGTTGGAAAGAGAGGCTGGGTTGGAAATGTTAAATAGGCTGTTTGATACCAAAGGGTATGGTATGGTAAAATAAATCCAGTGGTAGGAGAACTGGTAAAAAAATTCATGGAGATATATAGGTCTAGAAATGAGGACAGGTGTATAAGGGTAGTATATGAACAATATATGCAAGATTACCTTAGGTATTATAGAGTGGAGACACCTGCACCCATTTATTTTAATTATAAGCAGTTAGGTGCTAATAACATAAGTACCTTCATGAAGGAAAATGAAGGATTAAAATCCTTAAATTACTTCATAGAAGAAAATTTCTTAAAAGACCGGGGTAAAAAATTCCCTTATTATAGCTTGTTAATGTACGTCAAAGGACAACTTCCAATGGAAGATGAGTATTTGGTAAATTTATTATACTCAATCTTCAAGTATCATGGTATAAATGTAGAATGGTTATACAGGTTAAAACCTGTTATAAATAGAAATATAATGGTAGAGATAGATTTGAAGGATCTAAAAACAAGTGGTGTAAATGCTAATAAAGCTTTACAAAATAAATTTGAAGATTACCTAAAAGCTAAAAACGTCGATACTTTGGTACGTAAAAAGGTACGTTGGACAACGCCGGAACATATTAGGTTTGTCAACGGGATAGTAAAATATTGTGCAAATAAATCATTCATTAATATCTATAATGACTTAGTATATGGGGGTTTTCTTACGCGCCCTCCGAAAAATAATATAAATGATGGATAGAAAAGTCTGGTATCTAACATCAAATTGTTTACAAAATCATAGGTCAAACAGGCAATAGAGTAGACGCCTGACAATCATCCTCTGGAGGAGCATCTTAAACTAATAGAGAGCACTTCAGAGTTGGCCGTGATGTATACTAATAGCTACCGTCGGGCCTATTGTAATTATAGGAAGGTTACACACGAAAACGTGAATACCTTTGCAGAAAAGTTTATGTGAGGTACTCGATTAGAGGTAACAGTAAGTGGAGATAATAATGAGAGCATTAAATCTGAGGTAGAAAACAAGTTTAAATATGCTATATATATTCCTATGGCCGACGGTAGAGAGTTTTATTTAATCGAAGTCTCGCCTCTAGTGGTTAAAGAGCAGCAGTTCCAGCAAAAAAAGCGGAAAACAAGAGTACCCAAAATAAAAATAAAGATGGGGAAAGTGTAAATATTAATGACCGTGTAGTAAAGCTTGAGATAGCTGCCATAGATGAAACGGAGGAGAGGGAGGAAATGAAAACTAAAATTTTAAGTACAACTTAGCGACCTTAAATGCTTACACTGTTGTTTTCTACTAATGGTAAATGAGGAAAATAATCGAAAAGACACTTATAAAAAGTTTTTTTTCAACTTCTGTCTAATTTTTTATGTTTTTTTATAAAAAATTTTCACTAAAAAGGGGTTAAAAATTTATCTGAAATATAAAAAGAAGTAAATGGGGCAATTTAACACGTTAAGGACGGCGCCCTTTTTGGGTGTACTTTTCGTCTGGCGGCGAATTTTATTTATTTTTCTAACCCCTACAGAGAAAAAAATTGGATAAACATTTTAAAAATAAAACTTCTTTATCCGTCTATAATGAGTTCTTTGTGCTTTATAAGTCCTTAACTAGTTTTTTTTATTAAATATCTTTTATTGCGTTTTTCTATTTTCATTTCTTTATTTCTTCAAGACGCGTAACTGAGTAATTTGATGTTAAAATTGATTTTTATTTTGCTACATAAAACGTTTTATTTTAAATAAAAAAGGTCAAAATATTCATCATATTCAAAAATAAAGTCAAAAATAGTACATTTCTGTACTCTCCAAATGATCTGAAAAATACTTAAAGTGTGTACCACCGATGGTACACGCCGCCAGACGGGAAAGTTTAGTGTGTACCACCGGTGGTACACGCCGTCCTTAACGTGTTAAGGAAGGACAGTAGAAAGCGTAAAAGGGAACTTGGCACGTCTAAAAGCATTTATCATATAAATAACTGCTCTAATATAAGATAATTTGTGCAATACTCTTGGTAGTTTTAATCTAGTGCTGCTTTTTGTAAGTTTATCTATGTTTTAAACTTTTTTTACGCTTTGCTTTGAATTAGCATTTTTTTTTAAAAAAGATATATATTCATGAAGAATAAAACATAAACCTATGGGGAAACTTAGGAATGTTTTTTTTTTGATTTTAAGAGTATTCACGGTCTTGGGAGAGTGATAGACGAATATAAACTGCCCATTCCAGTGATGTCAAAACCATGCCACCCGTGCCACTTTTAATACACTTGGTAGATTCAAGTGACACGCTTTTCATTTTTTGATCATTTTTTAAAACCATGAAAAAGTTAGTTTTAAGTCCTTAATAGGAAAAATCAAGCGATCTAATAAAAGAAAGATAGCTTCAAAGAGGCATTTAAGTTTTATTTTACATACAGTATGTTCAAAAAAAAACGCAAAGCTCATAAACCTCAGAAAAATTATGATTGAGGGCAATTAGGTTTTTAAAATGTTATATATGACAATTACAAACATTTCCATTGGAATATATTTTCTTCATGTGTGCATTTTCATTGAGTTATTCCGTTTTTTTATTTTTTTTGTTAAAAAAAAACGCAAAAATTTAATAAATATTTTTAGAAGTATTCTTTTGCACTAAAAACGTCTAAAGTTCATTTTTAAAAGTAATATAAAGATGTTGTAAGATGTATTTTGTCAATTACACTCCTTATATCCGCCAAATTTTGCTTTTGTTTAAGAATCGATTTAGCTTTAAAATCGGCCATATACAAAAATATGCCGGCATAAAGAAAAATCGGAAAAAGTGGGAAAAATGAGAAAAAAATAAAAAATAAGAAAAAGAGAGAAAAATTAAAAGAAAAAAAAAGAACTATAATAAATAATTTAATTGTGTCGAGTCATGTCAGCCAAAATTATAATCAATTCATTTAAACGTGTATCTTTTACAAACTTTTTTTTTAAAGAGAAATTCATAGAGATAACCTTCAAGATTGGCACTTACCCCTCCATTTTGATTGCGCAGGCCTTTTTTCGCATGCATCCATGTACTTTCCATTCCCTGAGTATGGACAATAGGATCGTCCGGAGAAACGAAATTTAATGAATGATTTACCTGAAGGTGGATATAATTAGGATCTTGACCTAATGACCTGTAAGCTTTCCAGGAATCACTGACAATTATAGTTTCTGGGAGACAATATTCTCGTATGATTGGGAACAATGTTGCCGCACTTCTATTAGTCACAGGTACGAGTGCACATTTTCTGGTGCCTCGTTCTAACATGCCGAATACCCACTGAGCTTGGTGGTAACGGCCCCTATTATATTTTCTGCGAAAAAAAAGTGATTCATCAATTTCAACCACCTTTCTTTGATTGATTTCGTCGATACCTCCAAGCATTTCCCTGTTTTCGACCAGGCAATCTTGGAAGACTTCCCTCATCGCCTCACACCAAGCCGACATTGTATTTAAACTTAAGTTTGTGGCGAATGAAATTTCATTTTGAAGTTCATTTCTGCACCACATCAGCATAAACTTGAAATATTTTGCCATTGGAACTTTTAAAAAATCAAAAACCGATCCTTTTCTGATGGTAACTTCCTTGCGGCATGGCCTGTTGCACGCCCAGATAAATTTGTCGATTATTTTTGTTTTTTTTAGTATACTTCATGAACTTAAAGCATTCTACACAAAAGACATAGTTTTTGATTAGTCCTAGTCTTGCGAAGAAGCCTACTTCACCAAGTTCATTTTCTTGTATTATTCTAAAAATAAAATCATCGTTTAACACCATGGATCTTATCTCTTCTGTGGTGTAAAGCTCATCAACGATTTCAGTTTTTATTTCTTTTTTGCTCAAGAATATACGTAAGTTTTTGTTTATATAGATACGTGTTTTGATTTTAAAGGTAAAGACCAATAATTAAAGAATGTGATCATCAAAATCATATATCCTAAATAAAACTTTTTTGTTTTTATTTTGATGTCCTATCTAATCATGAGAAGTTAAAAAAAAACATAATTTGCTTTTAATTTTCTCACTTTTTCTTATTTTTTTCCCCACTTTTCCCACTTTTTCCGATTTTTCTTTATGCCGGCATTTTTGTTTTATGCCTGCATATTTTTGGATATTACCTTAAAATCTGTAATTTTTTCCTTAAAAATGTTCTATATAAGTAAGATAAATTTTAAATACAATTTAAAAATGTCCAAAAAAAATTTTATGTCAATATAGTTTATTGGCGGCTCTTTCATGATTTGGAAATAAGATTTAGATCAGGGGTGAGCAACCTTTTTGATCAAGGGGCCGCATTCAGCTTATTTCTTCTTACGATGGGCCGCACGATAAAGGAAATTATTTTGCACTTTACGATTTATAGGTCAGTTATAAAGCGAAATTGAAGTAAAACGTAATAAAGTAATACAAAATAATTATCTGTACACAAAACTAAAGTGAATTTGCAGTTTCAATTCCCAAAGCCGTTAAAATGTTGATGAATAAAAAATGATAAATTAAAATTTTTTGCTTCGCGGGCCAAAAAATTACACACTGGGGGCCACGGGTTGCTCATCCCTGATTTACATCATTTTTTGTTGATTTTTTGATAAATTAATTGTCAAGCGCCCAGGGCGCACAAAAACGAAGTTTTTGCCTGGTTCGAGCGCAGCGAGAACAATTTTTTTTCCCGAAGGAAAAGTTAGCATCTTAAAAAAATACAAGAATTAAATAGTAAGATTAAAAAACATATTTTGATTTTTCAAAACCTAGCAGTTTTATAATTAAATAATTTTTTTCTTAGGCCTAGTAATATTTTAAAGGTTTTAAGCTAATTTTTTATTTTTCCAATTTAATAAAAACTACGAGAGTGTTTACCAAAGTGGGGCTTACTTCCACTGGGGGGCATTTAAGTAGTTAAATAGGGGCATTGGTGAAATTTTTACTTTCAGACACTCCTTTTGTCAGGGGTAGTTTATACCTTTGCATGAGTTAGGGGGGCATTTTCGATTTCAAAATTTGAAAAGTGGGGCGTGAACCAAAAAAAATTTGTAAAACATCGATTTAAGAAGCTTTATAGCAGTGGTTCCCAACCTTTTTAGGTCGGCGCCCCACTTTTGAGATTTAAAAATTGCTATGCCCCACATCCATATTTTTTTTAAAAAAAAATTTGGTCATGTATAAAACGTTTTATATTTTTGAAAATGATAAAAAAGACGAGTTAAATAAAATTAAAAAATAAATGTTTAAATCAAACAAAATTTATTAATGAAAATTTTGTGCTTGGTGATTGGCACATAACGACGCTATGTCGGGTTCTATATTAGTAAGTTTTAATCTTAAGTCTCCGCGTTGTGTAATGTCAAGACGGTTTCTTTTTTTATTTAAAATATCGTTTACTGCACTAAATCCACATTCAGCTAAATAGGAAGAAGGGAAAGGTAACAAAATTTTTCTTGCAATTTCTGTAGCCCTCGGATACTTAGATTTAGTCTCGTCATAAATCCACGTCATTGCACCTTTAATTTTAAACAGAGTTTTTATTGATTCGTCGTTCTGGAATTCTGTTATTTCTTCTTGAATTTGAATATCAGAAATTTCTGCAACATCTACTTTAAGAGGCTGCATCATCCACATTGGAAAGTTCATTTTTTTTAAATCAGAGAACCGTTCATTAAAATCCGAAATTAAATTTTTTAGATGATTCGAAATTCTAAATGAACAGCCTCAGATATCTCACACTCTTTTAACCACTTAAATTGTTCATAATTTCTGTCATTAAAGCTTTTAAGACACAGCTCTATATTGATAATGAATCAAAAAATTTTTGTTTTAACATCCACAAGAGTTTTATTTGACCCCTGGAGTTGCTTATTTAATATGTTCAGCTTTTCAAAGATATCCTCCAAGTAACTAATGAAAGCTTTTCCGTCTATTGATGATAATAACTTCATTTCTTGAGTATCTTTCAAAAATTCTTCCAAAGAATTAAACAATTTCCTTTCGACAACCATCTCACCTCAGTATGGAGTAAGAGACGTACATAGTCCTCATTTTGATTTTCACAAAATAATTTAAAAAGACGTTCAGACTTAGCATTGGCCTTAATGGAATTTACACATTTAATCACTCATTGAGAATTTCATTTAAAACAGGAGATAGTTTTTTGGCGACTAAATTTTGTTTATGAATTACACAATGTATCAAAAGCATGGCTGGATTTTCATCTTTTATCAGTTTCAGGCAGCCATTCCTCTTCCCCATCATATTTGGTGCGCCATCGGCTGCACAAGATGTTATGTTCTCTATTGGTATTTTATTTGAATCTAAATAGTTTTTAAGTATATTAAAAATATCTCTAGCAGTAGTTGACCCTTCTAACTTTAAACAGAATAAAAACTCTTCCACAAACTCATCCTTATCAATATATCTTACATATGATATCAACACAGCCTCGCCATCTCTAATTGTTGATTCATCCATTTGTATTGAAAATTTATTGTTTCTAAGCTTCATTATAAGCTGATTTTCCACATCTTGACCCATCTCATCTATTCTCCTGCACACAGTACAATTGCTAAGAGGAAGCAATTCTAAGTCTTCATATTCTTTTTCCAAAACAGTTTTTAAGTAAATTAAAAGTGCAGGTTAGATTATCTTTTCTCCAGCTGTATGATCTTTTCCATTCTTAGCTATCGATAAAGATATAAGATAGCTAGCCTCTTGAATACGACAATTTGTTGAAATTTTAGATTTAAAAATGGAAGTGATTGTGGTTCTGTTTTAAAATTATCTCTTAAAATGACAAATAACTTAAATCGGCATTAACAAGTTCTTCATGTTTAGCTTTCAAATGTGCTTTTAAACGGCCTAATTTCATCGATTCATTTGTTAAACATTGCCTACATATAAGACAAAAAGGTATTTTGTTATCATTTGGTGCTTCAATGAAGCCATATTTAAGAAAATCGCTGGAGTAATGTCGGACTTTTTTCGAAGAATTGTGACTCGTTTTTATGCGTGAAAATTTTTCAAAAAAAAAGTAGAAAAACATCTATAAAAAATGTATGCTCTTGTAGTTAATAAATTTTAACACAAGTATGGTTGAAGTCTAAATCTTTACTTATTATAAACATGTTAATAAGTTTTTACCAATCAAAATAAACAAGTATTTAAACATCAATGTTGTTTTTTTTGGTAAATTACAGCAAAAAAATCAATCATGTACTTAATACAAACGCAAAAAAAACAGCCTGCTCATTTTTGTATCAATTTTAAATTTTTTTAAGAAATTATAAAAATAAATACCGACTTTAAAACCGATTTTTTAAAAAAATATAATTCATACAACATATAATAACTAAAAACATAGGCCAAAATAAGTCAATAAAATCAAATGAAAACCGATAAACAAATTGTTTATACAATTTTTTCTGATAAGTAATTTGAATCGACTTAAGTGTAATACAAAAAATAATAATTAACGATTTTACCTATCTTTCGTCATCAAAATATGAAGCTAACAATCATAAAAAGCATAATTTCGATTTTTTAACAAAAACCATAACTTTTTGCATACCACAATTCACTCTTGACATATGATGCCCTGTCGAAAGGGGCATTGTTTTTTTGTCAAATCTCAAATTGCCCCCAGTGGGACGCACGCCCCGTAAAGAATCACTGGTCTAGGCACACATTAAAGTTATGAAAAAGCCTTTGTATCTTTTTTTTAGCTTAGTTTTAGTGCTTTTGTTTGATTTCCGGACTAAATTTTCAGATCCCAAATTTTTTTTTGGGGGTCGAATTTTTTTAAAAAAAAACCACAGTCAAACCTCCTATTACGCGGTTTTTTATAACGCGGTTCCTATAACGCGGTTTTTAGGACATTTTTCGAAAAAAATATTTATTTATGCACATAAAGATAATACGGCACTTAGATATTTAAATTAAAGTAGTTTTGTTTTTTTTCTACCAATCTTCTTATTATTCTACATAATTTTTTAATATCATTTAACAAAAATGCATAAATGGTAAATACATTTATTTTTAAAAAATATTTCATAATATTATTTAAGTAAAACGTTTTATATTTTTATAAGTATTAAACGTACTTCTCAAATTCAGCAATATATTTTTTTTCCGATGTCATCACACATTACAACAGCAAAAAAAGAGGTCTAAATGACATTTTCTCAACAATTTTACAACCTAGATCATTGAAATGTAACAAATTACATATTATTTATTGTTTAAGGAATCTAAAATCTGTTTTTTTTTTGCCTTTTTGTTACAGGGTTTTGCATCCTGATAATTGCATTGTTGCAACCCTTAATTGCGTTGTTGCATCCCCTAATTGCATTGTTGCAACCCTTAATTGCATTTTTGCATCCTGATAATTGCATTGTTGCATTTTTATAATTGCATATAATTTTTTTAACCCTTTGACTGCGGCAAACGCATATATGCGTTTTAAAAAACCTGTCCCCAGACACGGCAAACGCATATTTGCGTTTTACAAAACCTGTCCCCAGACACGGCAAACGCATATATGCGTTTTGAAAACAAATCCTTAAAAAGCGCAGAAACTTCGATAAAAATCTGTAAAATGGAACTATAAGTCTGAACGATATTTGGGCGCTGTGAAAAAATCGAACAGCCGTGATTTAGGACTTTGTGTAAATCTATGCTTCGTAATTTTTTATACTCTAATAAATTTTTAACATTTAATCTTTTTTAATATAACACTAGAAAACATAATTAATGAAAGTTATAATGTAAAATTCAAATGTTTAAATCAATTCTTATGCCATTCGATAAAATATCTACTGTTCTATTATTATTACATCTTCCGAAGCAAGATTTTTTGTTTCGTAGATAAAAATTCTTTTATTAATTATAAAATGAAAATAAAACGGTAAATATATTAAATTTTGTATAATTAAACATTATTTATTGCCAATTAAATCCATACTGCTCTAGAAAAATTCCGTCACTGGCGATGATTTGCATAATTTTATTCCGTTTCTACGGAACGTATGGGTCAAAAAAATTCCGCAGTCAAAGGGTTAAAAAAAACCTAAAAATGCCTAGAAAAGAAAAAACGATAATAACAGAGGAACTAAAAAAAACAATCCTAAGTCTAGCTAAAGATGAAGGAAAAACGATAAAAGAAATTGCTCTTTATGTTAATCTTAATAGAAATGATGTCTCAAGAATAATTAGAGGAATACCGCTAAATTCTTCTAGAGAACCTAATTTGGCACTTGCCAATGAGACTGGTCAAAGGATTCTTTTTATTTGATTAAATTATTAATTTGATTTTAACAATTTTTTTTTATAAAATTTATATGCAATTAAAGGTTGCAACAATGCAATTATCAGGATGCAAAACCCTGTAAAAAAAATATCCCTTAAAAATGAAATATGAAGAAAAAGAAATGGATAAGAAACTTAACACGTTGACTGCCAGGGTCATTTTTAAAAATTTCTCGTTCAGGCCAGCGTCACCCACTGTTTAAAAATAACCCTTAAAACGGATAATTAGTACTTAGTTTTATTTTGTTAAATAGATGTATAAAATGCTATAAGGAACAAAATTAAACCTTTTAAATTATTACTTTATGGTTTTTTTGTTAATAAAATTATAACTTAAACGATTGTGTTACGCAAGCAATAAAATTTACAACTTAATTGCCCTAAAAAAGTATAAAGAATATATGAAAAAAACGAAAAAACTGTTTCTGCCAATTAAATTTTCAGTTTAACATTTTTTTTACCCCTTCCTGTATTTTAAAAATATACCCATGCAAAGTGGGTGACGCTGGCCTGTTCAAGAAATTTTCTGTCACCCATATATGAGTGACATGGCAGTCAACGTGTTAATAAAGTTAAAATATGATGTTTTTTTCTCTATTCCGGCCTTGTTTCTTAAAGTTAAGGATTTTTCATTTTTTTTGAACGTGTTTTTACAGACAACTTTTCTATTTTTACCCCTGTAAAAATCCTGATTTTTTGGGCTCTGATAATAATCAAAAACTTAGTTGACGGAAAAGGCTTTCTAAATTTACAAATTCGCAAAATAAAAATAACAATATATTTGGACAAGAAAACACTTTGAACGAATACGTTGAAATAACTTTGGCGATAAATAAAATAAACATTACAACTAAATGCTACATACTGTACAACTCAAAAAAAAATATTCTAAGATATCCCTAAATGAAACACAATTTCCCGAGAACTTAATTAAAGAAAATTTAGAGATTGTTATAGAGCTTTTTAACTTAGAAATTAATTGTGGTATGCCATTTTAGAACGTACCACATTTTTTAAAAAAAAATATTTAAAGAAAATTTATTTTAAGTCCCACGAGATTGAAGAAAATAATTTACAACAAACCTATTCTATTGATTTAAAAGTTGTATTTCCGTAAGGGATACGAGATTAACCTCACTGATGAAGAAAAATTCAATATTTTAATAAGAAACTGTGAAATAAATCTCGCAGAACTAATTATAGGAAAAAAATCAAATATTGGGACCAAGTTCAAGATGCCCTACTTAGAGAAACAATCTTAGGAGATGACATCTTAATAATAACTTTAGAAAAAAGAGAACCGTACGAGTACAGAGCAGATTTCATAGACCGAATAGGAAATAAGTTAAAAGAGCTAGGATGTTCAGAATCACTAATCATTAAACACCTAGCATCTAAGTTATGGTCTACGAACGAATTTCAAACACATGTCTTATCAAACATTCAACCTCTTAACGACTTAAAATCTCATATTAAATTGTTCACCAACGCAGACAGTAATAAAAATAAAGAGAAATACACCAATTGCAACAAAACAGGCCACTCATCCACAGAGTGTCGAAAAAAGCAAACAATAAGGCGCCTCGAGTGGGGATGTTGACGGCTATGCCTTATATTTATTTATTAACCTCCTTATGACCGTTTACGCCAGTGGTTCCGAACCTTTTTAGGCTCGCGCCCCACTTTTGGGATTTTAAAATCGAAAATGCCCCCCTAATCCATGCAAAAATTCGAAAATGCCCCCCTAATTCATGCAAAAATTCGAAAATGCCCCCTTTTACCCATGCAAAAATTCGAAAATGCCCTCTTTTACCCATTCAAAGGCATGCAATGCCCTTAACTAGGCGGTTAATTTTTTACTAAAAAAATCGAAATGCCCCCCTCAAATTGCCAAATTGCCCCCAGTGGGGCGTACGCCCCACGTTGGGAATCACTGGTTTACGCCCTCAACAACAGGCAAAGGAATTTTGTGAGATAAAGATGACAGAATAGAAATTAAGAAGGAACTAAGAAGTAAATTTATTTTAAAAATGCAGGAGAACAGTATACATGCGGGGATGACAGCCATGTATTATAATTTTAAACCATTTTATACGTTGAAGAATCTCAAAAAAACTATCACAAAAGTTGTCAACGAGTGTGACAACTGTTAAAGATGTTAAAGAAAAAAACAGAGGAAAAAAGAAAGGTATAAATTATTTTCAAAAGATATTAACCCTGTTGTATGTACTGATGTGGTCGGCCCTTTGATACGACAAATCGTCACAATCGATTAAATTAAAAGGATTTAAATTGACAATTACTGACATGTACAGTAGATTTACACGGATATACTTTGAAGGAAAAGTGGCGGCAAAAGAATTTAAGAAGAACTTTGAAAAATAAATATAAAGTTATGGTACGCCAAGAAAATAATCTGCGGCAATGAGAAGCAGTGCGCCAGCAAAGAATTCGAAAAATTCTTAATCGACAAAGAAATGACAAAAATATTACGTCTGATGTATCACACAGCACGTAATGGGATCAGTGAGAGATTGAACCAGACGGTCGCTGAGGTATTGAAGCTCTAGAAAAATCACGACATAAAGAGAGTGGTAACATTAGTAGAGATAAGGCTAAACAATAACTATCACAGAGGGATTACATGTAGCCATTATGCATATTTTTCCCCCCTATGATTATTATAAAAATATAATAGACTATAAGCCGGATGTTAAAATAGTTTATGGTGTAGAGCCGGAAAGTTTATCAAAGGAAAAACGAGTTTTAAAATTCAAAAATAAGATTATATATTAAATAGAAATTTTAATGGCTCCAAGTTTGACAATTTGTATATAGGCCCGTATGAGGTTAGAGAGGTTTTGAAGAAAGACCTGTAAAAAAAATTTATGAAAGAAAAAAATGGATACATGTTGAGGATATAAAACTTTATAGAATATTAAAGATGTTAATCGTGGATGCTTCCCTTGGTGTTTCTCTGGATATAGGTAGGATGTTGTATCTTACATGGTTTTGTTCTTTTAATCACCATCATTTGCCTTCTTTTTAATTTATCAATGTTTAATTCAATACCTTATCTTTTGTAAATAAATAAAACGCCATAAGAAATTCTAAAACCCTGAACCCCACGAAATTATAAATTCAGAGCAAACTAACAAATTGACCAGAGTTACCGACAATTTTAGGAGCTCATCTTAACCTATAAAAATCAAATTAAACTAATTCAAAATCAAACATTCTGGAGACGTATTTTCATGAGGGACACGTCGACATGGTTTGGACTCGAGTGATTTGGTTTATCCAAGTGTTTCCACAAATACAGATGATCGGCAGATAACTGGAGAATCAAGTTCGATATTTGTATTTTTCTCTCAACCTGGAATGACTTTTACAGGTGCATCAAAAAAAAGTCTATATTGTTGTGAAAATTTTTGATGATAAGATGGTAAATTTATTTTAGAAGACACAATGATTATGCTCCGCAGTTATTAATAGAGAATCCCTTTT
>KB908947.1:19836-32284 GCA_000383075.1 Nosema bombycis CQ1 | reverse complement strand
AGAGGCTTCTTATTCTGATTTAGTTCCTCTCTTTCTTGAATAGCAGTATCTAATTACACCCAGGCCTCGATTTGCGTCGGGTTACGTTCCTCAAAACCACGACGCAAAGCAAATCGGCGCAAATTAAATTTCTATTTGCGTTCAAAACACGGACAAAGTCAGAGATACGTTCTATTTTTTTTTTGAGAAAGGTAGTCTTTAAAAATTTACCCCTATTAAATGAGGGAAAATAGGGAATGTAGTATATATATCTACGTTTTTAACGTACAACTTTGTTATTTATAAACAACAAATCGTACTATAATTCAAAAATAAAAGATTCATGATTAATGTTTACTTGTTAAAAATGCAAAGAATACCTTAAAACAGTGATGGCAGAGGTTAATTGGTTGGTGGGTCATTTTTGGCAATATTTCATGCTATCACATGACCAAGTGGGTCACTTATAAAATTATAAATGCAAAAAAATTACAACAACGTGATAAAACTACGATTCTTTTCTATAATAATTGTAGAAATTGTTTTTAAAATATGTAAAGATGGCATTTACCATAACTTTATAGATAATTTAATGCATTAAACTGACCAGATGTCAAATTTTATGAAATAAAAAAAATTTCAAGGGGGTCACTAAAAATGCCAAGTGGGTCAATAGTGACCCGCAGGTCGGGGGTTTCCATCACTGTCCTAAAGTATGACGCATAGATATTAAAAAGAATCTCACTTCTACTTTACACGTTTAAAAAATAAATTGTAAACTTTATAAGAAAAAACAAAAAACACACGTTTCAAAATTCTTTAAGTCGTACAAAAATGCTTTTAATCCTTTAAAACAGGGGTCGGCAACCTTTTTTGTGCGAAGAGTGAAATTTAGAGGATAAAAAATATGGCGGGCGCATCATTGCTCAAGTAAAAAAAATTGTTGAAGCATTAATTTATTTTACAAGGATTGCAACTTCCTTTTATGCAAGTTTGTTTTGTAAAACTTATTTTTAAAGTGTATAGTAGCGTTTCAAATGGCCCAAAACTTGACTAAAAAATTTTTTATCGTGGTTTTTTTTTACTTTTGCTTAACAGCAAAGTGCCAGACGGGCGCACCAAAATTTGAAAAAGGGCGCAGGTGCGCCCGCGGGCGCCGCGTTTGCCGACCCCTGCCTTACGGAATTGCAACTCTAGAATAATAAGAATAGCTTATTTGTTGCGTTATATCCTTTCATCTCGTGGGGTTAAAATAAATTTTCTTTAAATAATTTTTTTTAAAAAATAAATGTGGTAATTTGTAAAATAGCATGCACAATGACCTACACTCTTTTTTTAAGAATAACAAACACTGCATTATAATAGGTTTGATTGTGTTACATTATTAAAAAAACTTTAAATATTTTGAGGTCCGTAAAATTGAACGCACGTGTTTTTAAAACGCGTTTAAATTTTGCTAACGTGTTTTTTATAAATTTAAAAAGTGAGATACGAGTTTCATAAATTTTCGTTACCTTATTCTATTTTAAAACTTGAAGATTCCTGTATTTTTTCTAAAGCTGTGCTATAAGAAGCCTGACTATATATTAAAACAAACATGTTACAAAAACAACCTTAAAAGTAAATTCTGTTTATTTTTATAGATCCAGTATCTTTAATTATGTTGATAATTCTTTCTGATTGCATGTCAAAAATAAAAGATATATAATAATATGTTCCCATGTCATAAAATGTTTCACCATAACTATAAACACAATCGGACACCATATGAGCAGCTGACCTTGAACCTGTTTCGTTGATATTAATATATGTAACCATCGTAGAACTGCAGCTATGAGCAGTATTATGTTTAAATACATCACCAAGAAAATCAATACAGTCAAAATTAGATTGAAGCTTTTCTACTGCTGGAATGCAGAGATCAATTTTTGTTGCGTCTAATTTAGTTATCAAGTTTTTAATGCTGCGCTTAGAAAAAGTATAAAAAGAATCCCAAACTTGCGAAAGATCTGTGCTGTGGTTTATCGGAATTAAATAGACCATGTAACGTGGTAAATCATAGCTGCTTTCTTTTTTAAATGGAATGGCCACAATTTGATATTCTAAAAGGTTGTCACGTACCTGTATACATTTAAAAAAACCTTTCTTTCTTAAAAATTTTCTTGGGGTATACCTTCCATCAAACATTTTAAAATAGATATCATGAGACATATTACTATCAAACGCTTCGGCCCATTCATCTTGAAAATATAATAGTGATGCATAAATACGATGAGAACTCTCAAAATACCAAGATTGAAGTGGTGGTTTAATCAGTCCATGCGATTGTTTATTTACCCATTCATTATACTCACTAAAGACCTTTTCTGCATCGGGCAAAGGAAATATTTTTTTGAAAAACTCATTTGTCATTGTTTTTTTAAGTAAAACATCATTTCTTTCATAAATATGACTAAAGGCATTAAAAACATCAGGATTGATTATTTGTATTTGATCCATAACAAATTTAAGATCTTTAGCACCATTATAACAATTTTCTGAACCAAAATCTCCTTCAATGCATTGAATGAGAACGTTTATATCGCTACATAATGGCGAAAAGGATGAAGTGTATTCTTGATTCTTTAAAAAAGCCATCGTCACCATAAAATCATATTCAATGCATCTATCCAGCCCCGATCTCTTTTTTAGACATTTTATTAACCAATCTTGACCCAATTTCCTTTCAAGTGAACAGAGTATAGCTGCAAAAAATAAAAAGTATAATATTGTCAAAGAAACACCCCTCTTCATTTATGGTCAACTAAATTATTTTTTTTTATACTAACATTGTTATTATTAATTTTTAAAACATTAAATTTATATAAATTCTATTTGATTATAACATTCAAAAAATGTTTAAGATACGAAAAAAAAATATGAGTTTGTCTTATTACAAGTTATATGTATGCTATTTAAATTTATTGTCGTAAAATGAGCATTTTAATCTTTTTTAAAACAAAATATGGAGATGTTTCTATAAATATTTTTTTTTAAAAAAAATAAAATCTAGTCAATAATCGTTTAGGATTAATAGATAAAAGATAAAAAAAAAAGCTTAAGCAAAGCGATTTTATATTTTCTTTACAATTATTGAACTAATGCTTAAAGCATGTCTTGATGCATATGTTAAAAAAATATTTTTGTCGTAGATGGATTTCTCTATATCAGTGGTTCCCAACCTTTTTAGGTTCGCGCCCCACTTCCGGGATTTTGAAATCGAAAATGCCCCCTTGCCCCTGCAAAAATAAGAAAATGCCCCCCTAACTCACGCAAATATATGAAATGCCGAAGACAAAAGGGACAATTTTAACTGAAAAAAATTCGAAATGCCCCCCTAAAATTACAAAATGCCCCCCTTGGGGCCCTAGGGCCCCCCTTGGGAAACACTGCTCTATATAGTTATTGCTTTCCTTTTATGGTGTATATTTATTTAAAAAAAATATTAAACTAAAATAATACAAGCGATCCAGAAAAGATAGGAAATTGTAATGGAAAGTAATAAACAATTTGACATGAAGACAGCAATTAAAATTGTGGGCTATAGTGGAGATGAGAAGGACGATATATGCACTTTGCTTAAAAATTTATTGACGGTAGCGGTGGTAAACGGTTGTGAGCAGGTCATAGCATCATAAATAGAGCCCGAAAAAAAAAGTGGTACCTTTTTTAGAAAGCCGATACTATTAATCATGAAAAGTTTGTAAACTTATACGTCCTGAAAAATTTCGAGCAAAAAAAAGTGCTTGGGAGTTATAAGGCCATTTTGAAAATTTTAAACCCCCCCCCCCTAAAATGAATAGAAATTCAAGTGAAAAAAATTGTAGAGAATGAATTACTGTATATTGATGTGTCGTATATGTTCCCGAGAAACAACTCAATAATAGAAACAACGGGTTTATTTACAGGGGTTTTACTTTTTATATTCCGTTGTTTGATTTTTTATATTCCTCTGTTTGATTTTCTATATTCCGTAATCCCTTTATTTTTTTAAAAAAAAACCTAAAAATGCCAAGAAAAATCAGGAAAACCGTTACACCAGATCTACGAAAAACAGTAAATACATTGTTAAAAGACGAAACACTTAGTATTAAAAAGAATTCTACTATGGTTGGTCTTTGTACAAAAACTGTCTCAGCAATAAGCAGAAAACCTGAATCAGATGTCCAAGAAAACACAAGAAATGTCATGATTCAAGCTACTTTAATGCCAAGACCTTTAAATCCAGAAGATTTAATAATTAAAAACTTTGTATATTGTAACAATTTTACTTTAAAGGACATTTCAGTTAATTTAGAATTAAAGACCGGTAGAAAATATTATATTTTAACAATAAGCAAAAAACTTAAGAAGCTACAGATTACTAGAAAAAGATTATCTAGAATGCCTATAGAAAGAAATTCGGAAGATAAGATAAATCAACGTGCCATTTATGCCTCTAATATTGTTTTGCATCCTATTGAAAACCTAATTTTATTGGATGAGACCTGTATAAATAACCATTTGACTAAACATTACGGATATTCACCAAAATCAGTTAAGGGCATTAAGCCGGTTCCAGCAAACCGAGGTCTAAACCTTAGTTGTATGTGTGCCATTTTCAAGGAAGGCTTAATTGCATATGAAATTAGAAGAGGTTCGTACAACTCTGAATTTTTTGTAGAATTTTGTGGTATCCCGTATTGGCTACCACATAATTTTATGTTACATCAAAGCTTTAAATCAGTTTAATCATCAGAAAAACATTTCTATTTGTTTATTTTAATTTACTATTTGTTTATTTTAGTTTTAAAACTGATCAATTAAATTACAAACAAACATTTAAAAATATAAAAGAAAATACAACTCTAACCCCACGAAGAAAACGCAGAAACCGAAATGACAAATTATAATCAAACCATATTAAATAAAAATTATTATCCAAAAAACTTATTAGAGGGCTATCTCCAATGGGGATATGTCAAATTTATTCAGAATAAACTAGCAGACTTCTTCCGAAATAATCCTCAGAAAATACTTATAATGAATAATGCCAGATTCCACCACTTGGAAATAGTTTTATTAAAACTTAGAGAGCTGGGATTTGCTTTTAAATTTTTGCCACCCTATTCGCCTCAATTGAATCCAATAGAGGAATTTTTTTCAATGATAAAATCAAGATTTACTTCGATTCATGACTCAACTGATGTTATTGAAAACGATTTTAGGACGAATTTTGAAGGCTTCTACGAGCACATGTCTGAATGGGTTGAAAAGGCAAGGCAGAGAATTGACTTTTGATAACATTAAATTAAATTAATTTTCTTTTTTATGTATTTATTATTTTTAATAGTTATTTTTTAAAAAAAACTATATGAGGAATATAGAAATTCAAACACAGGAATATAAAAAGTAATAACCCTGGTCATTTAGTTCTCCATGTTTCTCCATGAGGATAAAAAAATATTTAATTTTTTAAAGAATAAAAAATAATAATGTGGTATGGGATACCACATGATCAGGAGCGTCTTTAGCCTTCATGGCGCCCGCGTGCAAAGAAATTTTGGCGCCCCCTATATACCTAAAAGGCACTTCAGTAAGTCAATGTCAATTTAGCTTATTTTTTAGTTGTAGTAAGTTTTTTTCGACGAATTTTTTAAGTAATCATCGCCTTTTATCAATCATTAATCACCAATTTTTGGCGTTAAAGGCATGATGCTATCTAGATTAAAACAATAATCAATAAATATATTTTACTTAAGTATTTAATATACTTAGGCATGCTTTTATATGTGTTTAAAATTTTTTTTAATCAAAATAAGTAAAGAACGTTTAACTGATTATTTATTAAAAAGGTAGGCTGCGTTAACATGAAATATTCTATTTAGATTCACGTATTTCAGTGTTTTAGTCTACTACATGGATTTCTTTGGATACTTTATTAATTGTGGCGCGCCAGGGTCGACCCCGTGCAGGGGTTGACCCCCTGGATTTTCCTTACGGAAAACCCTGTCTAGATTTTGTCAATTAAATAAACCCTCCGGACGGGCCTCGAACCCGCGGCTTCCTTGTTGGGAACTCGTGCGTACACCACTAGACTATGGCACACTAAGAAAAAGTTTAAATTTTATAAAGTACAATTGCATATCAAGTAACATTCGATGCATAAAACTAGTAGGTAAAGCATCTATCTAGGGTCATTTACAATTTTAAGGTAGCCAAACTTAGTGAACCAAAGTAGGTTTTATTCGATCTAGTTTTAAAATTGCCAGGATGCAATCTTCTTTTTATTAAAGATGAGAAAGAATCATCGTATGATAGCATGTAAAAATTGAAAAGATACTTGAGACAGAAGACAACAGAGATTTAGCATTTAAAATAGTAAAAAAGAAAATCAACATTGTTATATGGATCCAAACTATATTAGTAGAATCGATCGCCTTTCATACTTACATAAATTGAAATACACATTTTAAATTTGTGACAGAGTCATTTAACCAAGAACTTAAACAATTGTAAAAAATGTAAATTGTCCTTTCTTTTTTAAAACAGCTAAAAACTCTAAAAAATTCTTTCAAATAACAGAGATGGTTGTAACTAACGATAGTGTCTAAATTTACCATGTGTTTAGGCGTAAAAAATTATAATTTGTTCTACAAATTGTATTTAAAAACCTTTTTTATTTTTTATTTTTTTTACGTTCAAGGGGGGGGGTCAACCCCTGCACGGGGTCGCGCCTGGCGCGCCACATTAATTTTTAATACATTATGAGACTACATTATACTTAATAAGGAAAATTAGAAAATTATTTTATGTCTTTATTATTTTTGACCTCGTAAATAAAAAGGTTAAATTCAATCATTTTTTAAAATTAACTTTCCCGAGGTTTTGCATTTGTAAAATCCTTTATTATATCCTAAATCTTGAATTGCACGTCATGTTCAGAGCGCAAAAAAAAAGCGAGTTTTATAAAAATAGTGGTAAAAAGTAGGTAATTTATTTGTTAGGGCCAAAATGTAAATTTATTCCGTGCAATCCAGTTCCAAAAAAATTGAAATCCTAAACATCAAAAAGCAAGGCCATAATGGAGAAAAAGTTCATAATTAAGATGATTTGATTAAACAATAAATTTTGTGTTTATTTAAAGACATTTAAAGTTGATTTAAGACTAACTATTTTTTTTTACAAAAGTTGCACAAATTATGCTAAAGAGTCTAAAAAAATGATACAGGATTATTTAAAAGGTGCTATAATTTATAATAAAAGCTTTAAAGCTCGATGTTTGTAAAGGCAAACCATATGAAAAAAAATTAGGCAAAATTTCGGAACTTTTTAAGGAGGTAAAATGCTGGGTTGCAAGAAAAAATGGCACCACATTTTTTCAGGCCCCTGATTATCACATAATAAATATGTTTAAGTCTTAACATAACGTACATTCATTAATTAAGTGCTGAAATTTTTTTAAGCCTGTAGATATTTTTTTTGACATAGTTCTATATAAAATTAATGAAGAGAAAAAAAATGTTGTTACGATTTTTTAATAATCTTCAAAACTTTGATTAAAACTTAAAGTCTTGCCTAACTTTTTAAATTAAACTAAAAAGCGCGTGATTATTGTTTAAAGGCATATTTGTTAGTGTTTCAAAATATCGTTCCACACGATCGCCAACTTAGACTAAAAAGACTAATTGTGTTAAATCTTAATAAAAAAAGTACTTAAACCATAACACCAGGTTTTTTCTTGCTTATCGAGTAATTTTGTCTTGTTATTACTGTAAACATTAATCTAAGATTGCGCCCCCTGTATCTCGAAAATTTGTCTTGGCGCCCCCCTATTTCCCCATAAAATCGTCTCGGCGCCCCCAAAAAATGGGTGCGCCCGCGTGCATTGCACGCACTGCACATAGGGTTAAGACGGCCCTGCACATGATGCAAAAATAATATCAATAAAATACTTAAATGCCGCGCCCAGCCCGAACACGACTCAATTTAAGCTTTTTGAGCCATTTTTTTTAAGGGCGTTTATGAAAAATGGCTCGCGCGGGGATCAAACCCTTTTTCCTCTCGAAATTAGACCTGTCGTTTCAATTTTTCTGGCCGATGAGCTAAACTCAATTGTATAAAAAATCTAAAGAGTATAAATAAGTTTAAAAAAACGCTTGTTTAAAAAATATTCCAAAAATGCCCCTTAAATGGTCTTATTTGTGAAAAATTCGAAAAAATATAATTATATTGTAGATATAATTGTAGGGAATTAAATTAAAATAGACGTATCAAGATTCTCTTTAAGACGATCGAAAAAAGTCAGTAGAATTTTTTAATAGACACTCACCTTTCTCTTTGTTGAAATATAAACAAATATTATTTTACCCCTTAATTAGCTAATAAATGTTTATGGTGGAGAATGTAAAAAACGAGATAACAAGAAAAAATATATTAAGGGAGATTAAGAGAGCAGAAGCTCTCAGTTGCTGGACAAAGATGGCCAGTGAGTAAAAGATCGATATGTTTATATCAAAGGCGGGTGAGAAAGTTTTAGACTGGCATTGTTGCCTGCTTAAAGAGAAAAGTAAAAGCATCACTAACTTGGGAAGCTTGGAAAGAAAAAGCTTTGGAAGAATTTTCAACACAAAATAGTTTATATACAATTTTTACAAGGAAAGGAAAAGGTGGAAGACTATGTAAGATATGTAGATATAGAGCAGTGGTTCTCAGCCTTTTGTTTCTCGCGGCACATTTTTGACCATTTTGAGATTTGGCGGCACACAAAGATAAAGCTGAAAAATATATTCTTCATAAAACACTGCATAAAATGTTTACAAATAACTTTTTTATGTACGTAATGATCCAATATATACTTAGGCAATGTTTAAACATTTAATAACAAGTTAATTTTAGACAATTCTTTTAAAAAAGTTCGATATATTTTGATAATGTTGACACCGCAATATATTGGTCAAAATTTGGCGGCACACTTTTAAAATTTAACGGCACACAAAAGTGCCGCGGAACATAGGTTGAGAATCACTGATATAGAGGCTAAGAAATAAAGATTAGTCCATGAGGATACTAGGCAGATTATTAGAAATGTTGTATAAAAGATTAAGATACATTAAAATGTTTTTAGCCTACCCTTATGAGATAAATAAGGAATTCTATGAAACTATTTATGAGATGGAAAGAGAACAAACTTGGTACGTGAATTAAACAAAGTTAGTATTTTCGAAAAACGGGGAACTCCCGTGACATGTTATATCTGTAAAAAAAGTTGGGCATATATCAAGAAATTATTTTTATAATCGAGAACGTAAAGAAAATTTTACGACAAAGAAGGTACATGAAGTATCACAAGGAGCAAAAGAAGAAAATGACGGTAGTTGTAAGGATTTTATTGACAATATATACATAATTGGGTAAAACTTAAGGGATCAACAAGAGGGATCTTTTTTGATTAAATCAATCATTTTTAGGAAAAACTATCCCTGGATTTACAAATAAAAAAACAAAAATCAAATTTAATAAAGTTTTTTAAAAAAAACCGCCTTTCAACTCTAATAATTTTTTCCTTAAAGTAAACTCAACCAAAATAATACTGAAGAAAATGATTGATTTAATCAAAAAAGATCCCTTGTCGTGTTGTGGACATTTCCACACCACAACTTTTACAGACTTCTCTCTCCATTGGTTTTATCTGAAACCATCATTTGTTTTACCTTTCCTTTATTGGTTTGTTTACACCACTGATACTGATTATCACTAAAACATATCAGTGAAACATTCCTTTAAAGATATAAATAGTAACCTGGAAATAAACAGATTGCAATAAACATATTCAATAATACGTATTTTACCCTAAGCACGACATCCCTCTTGCTGATCCCTACAGTCTTACCCAATTATGTATATATTGTAAAAAAAAGATTCCTGTTGTTTTTGATTTAGGATCAAGTTATAATTTTATATCTAGAACGGCCGTTGAGGAAACAAATTTAAAGAAAACACGAAGCGAACAGGCTTTAACATTTATACATGTTTGGAAGAGAAATTTGTAGTTAAAGAATTAGTAATGATGGAATTTGAATACGGAGGCAGAATAGTTAAAAGTAAATTTTATATTTTACCCAAGGTTAGACAGTTTAAAATTTTAATTGGAAAAGCGAAAATAAAGAATATTTTGGTGCTTCTTTCAAAAAGCAAAAAATGATTTTTTAAAAAAAATAAAAATTTTAGCCCTTAAAAATTATCAGAGATATTCTTATGTATGACAATCCATTATTTTACTCTCTCGAATCTTGCAAGGAAGAGCTTGTAGATTAGGAATTGGTAAGGGAGGAAAAATAATGCCGTGGTTGGGGAGGTATTTCACAATTATCTATATATAAGCAAGAGGATAATGAAAGATTAGTATACCGATGTTATAGGCGTACGTGTCTCATGAAGAGACTTTTGTTACGATTACAACACGCTTACCTTTGCATTGTGTTTTTTTTTATTCATTTATTGGTGCGGTGGAGTTTTGAGGCCATTTTGCAAATTTTTAAGGCCCCCCTTTAAAATGGTTAGAAATTCAAGAAAAAGTATAATAGAGAATGAATTACTGTATACTGAGGCAGAAATATTATCTATAAAGTTTAATAAAGCATTTATAATACATGCTTTAAGTGACCAAGAGTCACAAATTTCTTTACTAGCAAAGATGAGGCTAATTAAAAACGAAATGAGTTGCGATAAATGCCTGAGGTGTGTTCTAATGAATTTGATAAATAAAAAAGAAAAATGTGACGGTTATATTTGGGTTTGCACTACAGGATGCGCATCTTTAAGGTCTATTAGGCAAAGTTCATTTTTACAAAAATTCAAATTTAGTTTCAAAGAATTATTCTTAAATATTTATAATTATTTTAAAAAAGATAGCTTTATTGATATCGCTGAAGAATTAAAAATATCTAGAAAATCTGTTCAAGCTTTTACATCAAAAGTTAGAGATATTATTGTTAATGAAGTTGAGTCTAATAACGATAGGATCGGAGGTTATGATGAAAATGGCCTATCAAAAGTTGTAGAAATAGATAAAAGTCTATTTTTAAATCGAAATATAATCGTGGGAGACGATCGGAGGGTCAATGGTATATAGGTGGGGTGGAGCGGGGGAGTAAACGTGTGTTCTTGGTGCCTGTATCGAATAGAAACACCGAAACTATGATCAGAGTGATAGCAGACAATGTTCTACCCGGCACCACTGTAATTACAGACCAGTGGCGTGCCTACGTATCGGCATTAAATAGTATGCCAGAATATGATCATTTGACCATAAACCACTCATTAAACTTTGTATGCCCGATAGATAGGAGAATTCACACTCAGAGTATTGAAGGATTTTGGTCTCAGGCAAAACGTTTTATACGAGAAAGACATGGTTTAAAACAGACGCTTCATGTTGAATACTTGCTACAGTTTATCTAGGAATATAAAATTGATAAAAACAAACGCTTTAATATGTTCTTAAATTTGATAAAAATAAATTCTTCAATTTCTCTTTTTTATTTTTTTTACCCTTTTTTAAAATTTCCAAAATGGCCTCAAAACTCCCACGCACCCATTTATTAATTCTAAATTGTAATTATAAAGTTTCATATCAGCTTACAGCGATCTCTAGTTCGACGATATGAAAGGCAAAGTCATCACTACGTCGGTATTATGTACATAAAAATAGTTCAAATATGTTAATCGGTGGTTCAGGAGTTAAAGTGAAAGTAGATGAATCTGTTTTATGCAGAAGAGGGATTATTAGAAACCCAACTTCTTGGGAAGACGAGATTGCTGATACTTTCTGGGTTTCAGGAATCGTTGAAAAATATGATAAATCCAAATTTTATGTAACCAAAATTCCTAATCGTACCGTTGAGACTCTCACAAGAGTCTTAGAAAATAAAATAGTAGTTGGCAGTATATTAAGTAAGTGACGGTTATTTCAGCTATCCAGGAGTAGCCCGTAATTTAGGGCTTATTCATAAAGTAGTAAATCATTCATTAGGCTTTATTAATGAGGATGGTGACCACACTAACGGTATCGAGAATGTGTGGTTACAGATGAAGTCTGTGATGAACATCCAACATGGTGTTAAAAGAGAGGATATTGATATATGGTTAGAAGAATTCATGTTTAGAAAGAGGTGTACTTTTTTAGAAAAAGGATCTCCAAAGCATATATTGTATGATTATATCAAATTTCTATCAAATTAAAGGTTGTTTTTATTTTTGTTTCATTTTTTTCGTAATTTTTCCTTTTTTACCCCTCCATGACCCCTGCCTTTGGTGGGGACCCTTTTCGAAAAAAGCACCAATATTATCATATAAAAAGTCTTTATGTTTCAAAAAAACCAAAAATTCTTGTGTAAATGAATTAACTTATTCTAAAAATGTGAAATTTTAATTTACTATTTTAGACTAT